>JAOPHQ010004941.1:0-7500 GCA_030340625.1 Merluccius polli
TGCTCTCGTGGAATGGAGGAGAAGAGCTCAGCACCAGCACGGACCGCTGCTCCTGTTCAAGCCCGGTTTCGGTGGACTTGTTTCTTCGCAGCATTGTTCCTCCTGCAGCCACCCTCAACTACTGCCCCCTCCCACTTCGCCGCCGCCGCCACCACCTCCACCACCGCCGCCACCACCACCTCCTTCTCCTCCTCCAAGGGCCTTCAGCGCTTTGGAGATAAAGACAGTGGCCATTTAGCCGTTCCTTTTTTTTTTAAAGGGCCACAGAGAGGAAAAGGCTTATCAGATGTGTTCTCAATGGGCCCTAAGCTGCCTTATTAAGCCGGGCCGCTGGTAGATAAGAGAGGCGAGGCTGAACCAGTCATCTGAGGTCTGGCGGTTAGGGAGAAACACCACCCCCCCCCCCCCACCCCACACTGTCCCTGATAGTGAGACAGGGCTGCTCCCTTTCCCGCCTTACCTCCACTTCCTCCTAACGCTCCCCCTAAGAAGGAAAGGGTACATAGAGAGAGAGAGAGACAGAGAGAGAGAGAGAGAGAGAGATCTCTCACATATTTTGGCCTACAGATACCTCCCTCCACCCCACCCCCCCCCACCCCCCCTCTTCTCCCCTTTTTTCCTGCTCTGCCTTTTTCTGGGGGTCTAGGAGTCAGAGTGGGGACAATGGGCAGAAAGATGGTTCCCAACCAGCCGCTGAATGGAAACACTGTTGGTGGCAACACCGCATTCAAAGCCCCGACCGGGCGCATTGTCCTCCCCGATTGGCGGAGGAGAATGGAGTTTGCTGGTGGCTGCCAAAAGGTTAGCAGCACCGCTGAAAGAAGAGGCTCATTATTCACTGCCCCTTACAGAGCCCGCAGACCCTAAATGCCCCCCCCATCTTCCTCCCCTCCCCTTTCGTTCCCTCGACCCCCGCCATCTTTTCTTACTCATGTGGTCCGGATTTGCACTGCAACTCATGAAGGTCCCCCTCCCCCCCTCCACCCCCCCCACCACCACCAACACCCCCATTTACGTTTCTGCTTCCCTTAAGATAGAATACAGCCTGTGCTGGATACAGAGACAACCTCCTCCTCCTCCTCCTCCTCCTCCTCCTCCTCCTCCTCCTCCACACACAGTATATCACCCCCCCCCCCCCCCCACCCCACCCTAAAATAAAAAGACGGGGGCTAAAAGACGTCTTGCCATTGTCACCCTTCTAATGCCATGGCCGAGTAATAAGGACATGGATAGCATCGCTGACACGGGGGGATTTAGGAAGAGGGAGCGTGGAAACTGCCACTCAGCCCAAACAACCCAAGCCCCCCCGGTTCCCCGCTGCCAAGCCCCCCGCCCCCCCCCCCCACCCACCAAAAATTACAAAAAAAACACATTCTATACAAGGCCGCTTCTTCATATAAATCAACTCAAGCAAAAAAAGAAACGGGGGGGGGGGGGGGGGACATTATCAATAAGGCCAATGTAAGCAATCGGAAAGGCCTCCCTTTTGAAACTTAATTTAATGCCTGTAAATCCAAGCTAAGTCACGCTTTACGTCGTAAAGAGCGGCGTGCCAGGGCCGCCATATTCCTCAGAACACTCCCGCTTCACTGTCAATTAAAGGTGCGCATTTCTTTTAATCAGACGGAGAATGGAGCAGGCGCGGAGCCCAACACACACACACACAAACACACACTCGCACTACAGATCTGTAGAAGAACAGTTTTAAAAAAGGCTCCCTCGTAACTCAGAGGGGTCCTTGGGGTGCTGGTGATAATGTATGCCGGTCGTATACATGCATGTAGTTAGTCAAAGTGGCGGCTGCGGGACAGGAGGGGTATGGGGGGGGGGGGGGGGGGGGGGCGGGGCTACGCCGCGCATTCAGATGCCATTAGAGGACGCCGCCCCCCCCCCTCCCTCCCTTCGGTTGGCTAACCAGGCAGCGCTTTAATTCCTGTGTTTGCAGGGCCAGGTGAGGAGGGTGGAGGGGTGGAGGGGCTGGGTTGGGTGGTGGAGTTTTAAGGGCACTTCATCATTCTGCTCCACTGCTGTAAATGGATATGCCATAAATCACATTAGCAGCACGGCCAACAGAAACTGTTTTCCTGGGAGTCGTCTGGTGTGGCGCGTGTTTGGGTAGTGCTGGACGCTTGACAAGGTGGGTGGGCGGGTGGGTAGGAAGGAAGGTAGGGAGGTACGTAGGTAGGTGGGTGGGCGGTGTTAGGGAGTGTGCAGTGATGGGATAAAGGTGGATGACATTGGCACAGAGCGGTGTCAATTACAGCAATCATTCTAGGGTTCATTTGAGCTAATCAGGAAACACCAGTAGCATGACCTGTGTTTTTTTGTGCCGTTGGTTCATCTTTTAGGAAATAATGATGTGGGTCATAGAGGTGTCACAAGAATTAAGATCCTCTATTTACACCATTTGTATTGGAATACATTTCCATAATGTGAAAGAAAACCCTTTTACGTTTAATATAGAAGGCGGAACGA
This sequence comes from Merluccius polli, assembly GCA_030340625.1. Lineage (NCBI taxonomy): Eukaryota > Metazoa > Chordata > Actinopteri > Gadiformes > Merlucciidae > Merluccius > Merluccius polli. The sequence goes on from JAOPHQ010004941.1 coordinate 2,476, forward strand.
AGGCTACCTAGCCAAATTAAAAGCTACGTTAGTATTGCAACTACTGGCAAATCAATCCCAGTATGATACTGGGCAGATGCAGAGGGAGGAGATGTATGTGTGTGTGTTGGTAGTACCAGTCTAGGACGTAGCCCAGGGCCTTCTGTCTGGTCCCAGAGTAGACAGAGGGGCTCTTCTCCAGGGCTACCAGGTTGGAGGCGTCGTGGAACAGGTGGATGTTGACCACGTCAAAGGCACTGAGCGGATTGGAGGAGAAGGAGGAACTCAGTCAATCAACAGGAAGTCAGTGTGTGTGTGTGTGTGTGTATACATATATATAAAATGACGTGTAATAAAAAGAGTCTACTTCACTTTTTTTTGCCAAAACAGCATAAGAAATAGGTGTTAAATTAAAATAGTAAAATTTGTATTTAAAAAATCATAAGCGTCTAACCAAGGCTACGCCATTGTATATACTATTACTGTTGCTGATACTGCAGACCCCAATAGGGGCAATGCCTCCCCCACGAGGCAGTTTATTGTGAACTGAGTGAATGTGCACTTGTGCCCGACGACCTCCCTAGTATTACAGCCCCCCCCCCCCACAGCCGCTGGTTCTCTGCTGTCAACCGCCACAGCCTACCGAACACTCACTGTTGTAGCTCTTTAGTCCCCGTGTCATCCCTGTATTAGATTACACACAACCCCCCCCCGCTCATCCACCGCTTCCCTCCTCATTGTCTTTTTCTATCCATTTCTACCGCTCCCCTCCATTCTCCCATCTCCCTCCCGTCCCTTCCAACGCTGCGTTCGTATTCAGCCCCCTGCTCACGTTTCTATTCCATGTAATGTTTTCTGTCATCTGTCATGTGCGAGTTGCACAGCTAACATGATTACGCCTAATCCAATACTCAGCCCCCCCAACCCACACATCCCGCCCCCCCCCATACATCCCCCAACCCACACGCCCCCCCCCCCCCCCCCCCCCCCCCCCCCCATGGCACGCTGTCCAAGTGGAGGACTCAACTATCTCTCACGAACGCCTCACTCTCCTGTCTATCTGATGTGGTCTTGACCCCTCTCTCTCTCTCCCTCCCTCCCTCTGCCCCCTTGCCCCCTTCTCTCTCTCTCTCACTCTCTCTCTCTTTCCATCAGGACCGAAGCAGCAGGAATATGCGTTGGGGGTTCGGTGTCGAAAGGAAACCTTGCGGAGAGTTTTCATTTGCAGTGTAATCACGTCGACATGAAATTTAAAATACAAAAGGCAAACAGAATATAACATTAGCAGCAAAAAAAGAAAGAAGAAGCCTCACCAGTCCGCCACGGCCCATCGAGTTCTGATGAAGCCCTTTCTGGACCACTTGCACTGCGGAGAAGACAGGGGAACAAGAAGTAGATACTCAGCATTAGCATGAATATACTTCAGTGACATCATACTTCATCAAATGTTATTGATCTGATCATTGCACTGTTCTCAAATGAATAATAATGCATAAATAAATACAAATTTCATGGTGACACAAAGCTGCAGGTTCGCAACACCACTTGTCACACATTCCTAATCATTGCAGTCTTTCACACTGTTTCACACTGTCCTTATGAATACTTGAAAGAGAAAAATGACAATGGCCGTCATTTACATTGTATTACATTATAACAGTTTGCATGACATGTAGAAAAGGATTTTACCCCCAAAGGGGCAAACACATTATTCATGAGCAGCCAAACTCTCTGAACATCGTATATGAATCTGATACAAGCCCTGAGAGATGAGACCTGTGGAGCAATTCCTTGAGCCCTGAGTGAATTATCCAATCACAAGTCAAAAGATCCTCTTAAAACGGCACATGATTTGCCATGAAGCTAGCTATTAAATGAGAGACAAATTGAGGTTGTGAGTGTCCTCATTTTGAATAGATAATCTCTCCCCCTCTCTCTCTCTCCCCCATCGCTCTCATACTCCTTAATGGCGAGTTAACTGCGCTGATGAATAAACTAATTACAGGGCCGGGGTCACATAATTACAAATTGACTAATTCTATTTGAAAATCTCAGATGCAAATTGCGCGGCTGAGAGCTATTTGATTGCACCCGCACATCCTTCAGGCGGCATTACTCTGAGATTAACTGTATTCTATTGAATTACATTAGCATACTCGAATTAAGCCATGCTGCATGGGGATGTATGGTCCTCCCAATTACACCTCGCTTTCCAAAAGATTGTGACTCAGAAGTCTCGGCTGTCTAATGCGGGAGGGCGGCCCACTGTAAGCGGTACAATGTCATCCTGCGTGCGTGGGAAAGCGGACTCTCTTTAAGAGTCACAGCATGGCTTCGCGGCACAGTAAAAAAAAATGTAAAGGGGGGGGAATTAAACTCAAAGATAATTTATTTCGGTGCAAACATGAAGCTCAATGGATTACTCTTGGGACTCGGTAATCGAATGATACCTACCAACTCCATTTAATTAATTAGTAAAGGAAAGGATTCTGTTTCGGGGTGGGGGGGGGGGCAATTTAAAAGCGGCTGGGATTATGTACCTGCTTGCATTTGCTGGGGTTTTCGAAGCAACACCAATACAAAGTTGTGAGGGGAAAATGGCACACACACACACAGTGAGAGAGAGAGCGACCGAGAGGAGCGATAGGGAGGATGAGGAGGAGGAGCAGGGAGTTGTGAGCAGTGACAGAGTGAGGCAAGGAGAGCGAGAGAAGTGGAGGAAAAGGGAGGGGAGGAAGGGAGGGAGGGAGGCCCATCCCTGTCCCTCCGTACAAGCATCCCCGACTCCCACCAGAGACATTTAATCTGGATTTAATTTAAAGAGCCATTAACTACAATCACAGCATTAAAATCCATCACTTCCCTGACACCCGGCTTCAGATTTCCTCCACGTTTGACTGATTGACCTCCTCCCCCTCCTCACTTGCTTACACACACACACACACACACACACGCACACAAAGCCCACAAAATATGACGACATCGACAATACGGACACAACCATCAAAGAAAAGTCCCCCAAAAATACAAATAAGCATGAAAGCTAACCATTAAATAGAAAATAAGTATTATTTTCTTAATTATGTGCTTGTGCATTTATTAAAAAATAAATAACAAAACTCTTGACCTGAATAGCAACCCCAGCATATAATTTTCTTTTTTTTTGGCTCTCCAAAACATTTAGGCGTGAGAGTCTGTTTTAATCTCGCCATATTTTTAAACCGCCACACACTTCCAGACATCAATCTTCATAGACACTAACAGCTCGCGGACGCCATCGTCTGATCAGGGCAGCGGACGCGCGCTTCGTCTCCATCGGTTGACATGGCGACATCATGATTGCCTAGCTGTCAGTGGAGCGGAGAGGATGACACAGACGCTGTCTGCCAGCGTGTAATCTCTCCCTCAAACACCATTATCATCACCACCACCACCACCACTGATGTCTCTCCCGCCCTCTCCGTTTGTCTCTCTCGGTCCACCTCCAAGACACACACACACACACACACACACCTATAAAGTAAACAGACACGTCTCATACTCCAAGTCTCTACATGCCTGTGCATTCTACAACATAATGTTTGGCCATTCACGTTTATAAAACCAATTTCGACATTGACAAAATGTCTGCGAGAGTTGGAGGATTGGTTTGCAACGTCATTCATATCCATGCACCAAATATACAGACACATTAACTGGTTGTAGTTAGGAGGAGGAGTCACAATGGGTTTTGTTTTGCTGTGTGTGTAGGGAGAAGGAGGGTAGTGGTGGTGTGTGTGTGGGGGGGGGGGGGTTGTACAGGTGGCATCAGGTAGTCAGGTAGGTGGAGGAGAGCGGCAAAGGTCGCGGAGCTCGGTGTCACACTGGCTGACATTCTGCCGGGATAGCGATGCCAAGCCCCCCCCACCCCTTGGGCTTGTGACAGTGATGTACAGCCATTACACAGCCTGGGTCGTAGCCCGGGCTGCTGGATGGTATGGATATGGGATGATCGCCGGAGAGAAACGATGAGAGAGTGGGGGTGGTTTAGGTGGCTGGGAATGAAAGACAGAGACATTATGGGATGTCGAGCAGTGTGCAGGACGACGACATCGTACATAGATACCGGACATTTCCTATTTTTTACCAGGAGGTAGTGCTGGGAAAATCGTGATATGAGACTAGATATCGTAATATGGCATAAGTGTTGTCTTTTCCTGGTTTTAAAGGCTGCATTACAGTAAAGTGATGAAAAAAAAACAACTTGGCTATACCATATAGACAATTTATTAAATTACCAGAGAACATGCTATATCGTGATATATATCATTACAAAGATATTAAATTACCTATATCGGGATAGAGGATTTTGGCCATATCGCCCAACCCTACCAGGAACAACTCCATTTTGCAAACAAACAAAAACACATTTCTCTTTTTGCGTTCGTCCAAAGTTTTTCCCTCTCCAACCGTCAATCAGCGCACACCTCCCCCATACACCCACCCCCCCCCCCCACACCAACATTACTTGTGCATTGCCCAGTTCATTTCTATGACCTTTGTCATCTATCAGCCCACAGAACCAGGACCACCATAAATAACACTACAGAGGTGTGTTCTGGGGAGGTGTGTGTGTGTGTGTGGGGGGGGGGGGGGGGGGGGGGGATATGAATGGATATGGTGGTGGTATTAAGGCAGAGGACAGCGCTGAGGGGCGAGGGAGATGGGCTGGGGTTCATACAAAAAGCGGTGTGACAGAAATGCACCATGAGTAATAAGTGATACACACAAACCCCTGATTGATTAGCTCCTCCTCGGCGGGACAACCTATGTTTATCTGTATTCCATCTTCTGGTGGTGGGGGTCGGGGGGGCGGGAGGGGGTAATGGTGGGGGGCTATAAATAAGTACACCTCTGCATTAGGCTTTACAGGCCTACACATATTGTGCATGTTTATCAGCATACGCACGTGTGTGTGTGTGTGTGTTAAAGTGGGTTGAGGCACGCCTCTCTGAAACAATCGTGACGGCAGAAAGGTGGATGATTTTACTGGGGAACCGAGGTGTA
>JAOPHQ010004941.1:12500-25000 GCA_030340625.1 Merluccius polli
TTTCACAGAAAAATACTTACATTTGATTTTAAATGTGAAAATACCGATGTGACATGTTTACATGATACATACATATATACTCATTTAACATAGTATGTCGGTCTGAATCAAAAACTTTAAACTAGTCGCTTTGATCCAGAACGAGCCTTTTGGAAACATCTCAGTTGTTTCTGATGCCTGTCCCACTAGTGAAGTTCATCGTGGATCATGTGTATGTGTATACATTGGAATAGTGTGTGTGTGTGTGTGTGTGTGTGTGTGTGTGTGTGTGTGTGTGTGTGTGTGTGTGTGTGTGTGTGTGTATTGGATCTGGATGGGTGCTGGGGGAGGTCCAAGGCCCCCACCCCCCCTCCCGGCCCCCCCCACCCCCATGCCCTGTCCTTCACTCAGGGTTGACTGTCGCTAATGCCGACTGGGATGTAATGGGGAGGCGCCGCACTTCCACACCTATAGACCCACCCCCCCGCTCCCCTCCCCCCTCTCTCCCTCCCTCTCTTTAATTAGCCCGGGCACCGGACCCCGACCCGCCCAGCCTCCCCCTCCCCACTAGGGAGGCCCTCTTGACACTGCTGGCTGATGAGACCGCCGTAACGGGCCAATAACCTCTCGCGGGTGCCGCCATTACCATCGCGCCGGTGGAAACCGAAAATCGTATGAATTAAATCCCAATATTAATAAGCATAATAACCATTTTCTCTCCCCGGCTCGTCTTACATTATCCCCAGAGCCAATCTTACGAGAGCCCCAGAGATGCTCTTTGATGGAGGAGAGCAGGGATTGCCTGCAAATGGTTTAAATGCGGCGGTGTGGAGGTGGTGGTGAGGAGGTGGTAGGGGGTGATGCATGTGTGTGCCATTCCGAGAGATGTGGTACGAGTGAGTAATAAGTAATAAGTGTGTATTTTACTATGGGTGTATAATTATGCGGTGTGTGTGTCGGTGTGTGTTTGTGCGTGCTTGCGTGTGTGTGTGCGTGCTTGCGCGTGTGTGTTTCTGCACACACACACACACACACACACACATATTCAGCACACCCAAGCGCTCAACATTTTCGGCATTTCTGCTCACCTTTGAAATCAAACTGGTGGATGTTTTTCAAAGAGTCATGGATAAAGTAGCAACTCCCCAGTGCCTGCAAGAGAGAGAGAGAGAGAGAGAGAAATAAGATGCCCATATGTATATATAAATATAAACAGTTCTAATTCATCCCCTGATTTCAGCTCCTACAGCGAGGATGGTTGATGGATGCACCAGGCTGCGTGTGAAGGCGTCTCTTCCCACAGTCTATTGCTATGTATGAGGAGTGGCAAGGAGCTCTTTTGACTCAAAAAACGGCCTACACACAACAGGTGCAATGGCCTGGTCTGTACAGTACACACCCACACACCTCCAGCTCTGTGCGCCAGCCCCCTTGAATCTCAAGCTAATGTGCAAGATTGAACATTTGAGGCTCTTTGTAAAGACACATTCAGATGGACTTCTTTTTTTAAGGGAGTGGGGGGGTGGCAAACGAGAGCAGATCAACTTCAATAGGCTTAAAATCTTAATTTTCTCAGTGAACCATCATGGAAACCTTCCCAGTCGGGGGGTACGAGCCAATCCTAGCGTCTGGGAAGAAGTGGGAAGTGGTACACATTGGGTGGGAGGGGGTTGTTTCTTGTAGCGGTGGTGGCGGTTGGGGGGGTGGGGGATTTGATGCGGTTCACAGTCCACTACACTGCTTTCTGTCGCCCGCTTAACATTTAGGGCAAATCTCCGGGCGCTCAATCCCCTGTGTCTTTGAGATCGCTCAGACCTTTTCTTTCTTTTTTGCCGTCGTTTTGCGAAGATTATTCTGCCATTCTGGCACTAAAACTTGCTCCTTTTCTCAGAGTCTTGCATTACAGCACAAAGAGAATGGAGAGCAGTGGAAGAGGTCGGCAGAGAGAGAGAGAGAGAGAGAGAGAGAAAGAGAAAGAGAAAGAGAGAATATTATGATGAAGAAAGACATGGGATTGAGGAGCGTGAGAGGGTAGCGCTGGCGAAGAATGAGCGAGCTCTGCGCAGGTTTCTGCTCTCATGTTACCTGTTTCTATACCCAGTGACAGACTGAGGACTGAAGGGAGAACCGTCACAACCTCAGTAGGTCTTATTCTCTACCATATTTGCCCTATTGAGACAAGCTGCAAAAACAGCCCTCTGCTCCTATAAGGTGCCAATACTGGCAAGGTGTGTTGTGTGGGCATTACAGCTTTAGTTTTGATATGTGTATGTATGTATGTATGTGTGTGTGTATGTGTGTATGTGTGTGTGTGTGTGTGTGTGTGTGTGTGCGCGTAGTGTTGCGCCCAGCCCACGCTCCCAAACCAGGGAATCCTGCATTATTTATGAGTGGCGACACCATCTTGAGATTAAACATTTGCTGATTTGTCAAAAGCACAAACATGAGGTCCTGCCCATCTCCTTGACACATAAGTTCAGCCAAGAGTGTAGCAAAAAAAAACTAAAAAATGAGTAAGATAAAAAAAATACCTACTGTCACACATTTAATTGAATTGATGAGAGAGAGAAAAGAAAGACAGAAAGAAAGACAGAAAGAAAGAAAGAAAGAAAGAAAGAAAGAAAGAAAGAAAGAAAGACAGAAAGAAAGAAAGAAAGAAAGAAAGAAAGAAAGAAAGAAAGAAAGAAAGAAAGAAAGAAAGAAAAAAAGAAAAAAAGAAAGAAAGAAAGAAAAGAGACAGAAAGAGACAGACAGATGGGTGGAGGGGGGATCTCAAGGTCAGTATCTCCAGCTGTGACAGGACAGCAGCTGGGAAACCGCCCCCCCCCCCCACCCACCCACCCACCCACCCACCCACCATCTCCTCTTCATCGCCACCACATCCCACTTATTTGTTTTTTACTTGTCTTGGCTTTATGTTCTTTTTCACCTTAATCTGTCAACAGCAGAGTGACACACACACACACACACACACACACACACACACACACACACACACACACACACACACACACACACACACAAGGTTAAGGGTGAAGATCTGTTCGATTCGTCTCTCACCGTCAATATTAAAATTGGCCCTTTGCATTTGATTTACTGAGTAGACACAGAGGAGAAAAACGTTTAAATTACAGCAAATGACAGCAAGTTAAAAAGAAGAAATTATGCCCCATTCATCTCCCTTGCGCTTGATGGCAAACTCACACACCTCAATTATTTCCCTGAACATTAAAATGATGTTGGCTTTTATTGGATTTTCACTCAGACGTCTTACCACATCTTTTAGCTTTCCGAATAAGCTCCGACACATTTATGTAAGCTTTCTGAATAAGCGCCAACACATATGTTAGCATTCATCTTTTTAAAAACAACTGCCCTGTATGAAAAAGAACCCAGCATTGGCCTTTCAAAAATCAAGACGATCTATAACTTCCAAATGATGAATCTAAATTACCTCTGCTGCTACAGATGTTGATTTATCCAAAAGGCCAAACGCAGTGTGGCAGAGACTGCCAAAAAAAAAACTAATATGACTCCTAACAAATGATCATTAATCAGCTCTCAAATGATAAACAACCACGCCTAAGTGGCTATTTGTGTAATCGCAAAAAATCTACTTAACCCCTCAGCCCTAATAAATATTTATCTGGAGTCAGGGTTCAAAACCCAGCGGCGACCGGCGCTGCTCCGTCCTCCTGTTGTACCATTCTGCTCCTCGCAGCCCCCCTGCGCACCTCTACCCGGGCCCCCCCGCCCCTCCTTCCCGCGGCCCAGTCTTCATGAACGATCTATTATATTAGTGGGGCCGCAATTAATCCATTTGTCTCGGCGTATGACAGCCAGAAAAATATTCATTAGGTCGCCGCTGTGCTGACAGGCTGCGCTTATCTTCTGCTGGTGGCTTTACAATGCCCCGTGTCAGGCGAATGTTTGTCACGTCTCGCTTTATTGATTAGCTGCCAGATTCACTTGAAATAATTAAAAGTATATTTTACATATTTATAAACCCCTCTGCCACGGCCCCTACTTAATTTTCCATTAGTAAAATGCAGTCTATTAAGCGCGCCAGAGAGCGCCGCCGGGGACATAAGAGGGGAAATGAGTAATCGCCATAATTGTAGACAGAAAGACAATAACCGAGCCATAAAAGATACGGTTTTATGGCTTGTTCTGCCGATGCCATCTCTTATCGCAGGTCCTGTCGGGACACACGGCTCCAAGATAAGGGCACAACGACACCGTGATGCCTATTTGGTGTGTGTGTCTATCTGTGTGTGTGTATCTGTGTGTGTGTGTCCATGCGTGTGCGTGCGTAACCCACATCTGAGCGGTGCACGTGCACAATTGACATTTCCAAAAGCCCCAGCAGACGGGGGGCTGAACAAGTCCCAATAGACTGTGTCTGGTAGGAGATAGAGAGTGCAGTATAGCGGCAGTACATAGCCCGCATGCCTCGCTCCCGCTGAGCGCTTGTCGATACAGAGGGCTTCGGCTACCTGCTCCACCGCAGGATGCGGCGCGGGGATTCGCTGACCTTTGAATGGATTTTGCACGTTTAGTGTGAAAAATGAGCCATAAAGCAAACATAAAAGTAATAATTTTGCCGCAAGGTCTCACCTTCAATCAGTGCAGGAGATGTGGGGATGGGGTGGGGGGGGGGGGTGGCGTAGGCTGGAGGGAGGACAGTCGGTCCAATCCCGGGAGGGCTGACACGTGCACACCTCACCGCCATCAGCGTGTCACGGAACAACTTACGAGGGCAAGGCTTAATGCCATCTCCAAGCCGTCTGCAGAGTGCAGTGGGAGAGTTGGTAGTACTTCGCCGTACACCCATCCACTGATCGTGAATGCAAGCCAACTGCATTCAGCAAAGACCTGTCAATGTATTTATGGGCATAGCATGTTGTATGTATTGTATCCAAGGTTACTTTATTTTAATTTATTTCAAGTGATCAGGGTTATCCCTATATAGTGACCAGTAAGGATCGGTTAAGCTCTTGTTGTCTTAAATGGTATTTTGTCCTTAAACACACACACACACACACACACACACACACACACACACACACACACACACACACACACACACACACACACACACACACACACACACACACACACACACACACACACTTCCCTGGGAATAGGCTGCCTCTTCCACCCGACTCGGTCTCATTGCATCGCCAAAATCCCTGGGGTGCCCTCATCTGTTAAATCACATGTGAGCTAACACAAAGAACGTGTGCATGTGTGTGGGGGGGCGAAACACCAACACGGGGCACACACACACACACACACACACACACACACACACACTCTTTTCTAAAAGGTCAATCAGATATGCTGTCATGGAAGCATGGTGTCTCCATACATCAGGAACACATGCGATGTCACTACGGCTTAGGGAGCACGGCTCGGGACAAGGCTCTGACTAATGGCCACAATAATATGTCCATTAGCCACCACATAAGGCTGTGTATTCATATCTCCAACCTCTAAACACACTCTAAACCCCAAATGTTAATTCAAACGGTTCAAAATCGGATCAATCACGACAACGGAAAGAGAAGCATCAACCTTGGACACATGACAGGAGGTTAAAAAAAAACAAGTCGCAAGGCATTTGATTTCTAATTCGCAGGCCAGCCAGTTATTCTCTGCTACCTCACCCTTCGCAAGGACTAGGCGCCTTCGATATTCAGAGCCGAAGTGGGACTTCAGCACAGAAGTCCAATACTGCACACAAACAGCCTGTTTGTAACCCCATCCACCCCCGCCCCGCCCCCCAATCGCCCCCATCCCACCTCCTCCTCCCAGCAACGCCAAGAGAAAACACTGTCGCCAAATGACAAGAAACTCTTGTCAATAGAGACGGACCTTCTGTTTTTTACCGATTCAGCCCAGAGATAGACGGACCGCAGCGCCTCAGCCTTTTCCCTCACCCACTCCGTTTCACCGGCCCCACCCCCACGCCCCGGCCCGCCATACATGTTTGCCAAGGCCCTCTCCCAGTGCCATTGATTGAGTATTCAGCGTATTGAGCCACAGTGTCTATTATTCATCGGCTGGCTGGAAGGCCTGACTGGATACACAAACAAAACTCTCATTAAAACTTCTTCTGTCACTTCCTGTGATTTGAAAGCAGCCGGGGGTGTTGGGGAGCCATCCGTCATGCTCCTGAAGGACTCCTTGTCTGCTCAGAAAGTGAAGGGTGAGGGGGGGGGAGGAGCAGAGGAGGGGACATGGCACCGGTGGGGTGGAGGGGACACGGCACCGGTGGGGTGGATGGGACGGGACGACGAACAAGGAAGTGGTTTAAGGATTCTTCTCCGTTCACCACTTCCGCATATGTCGCCCCGTTGTAAAAAAAACAACACGAAAATAGTGCAAAGAGAAACATTCGGATTTCAGGTTGCCCAGTTTATCAAGGGATGATTACGATCTAGGGATGAGCTCCATTACTTCCTCCCATATGTCCTGCTGCCAGCGGTCTCATAAACACTCCCATGCCATCATTTGATTGTATTTAAACGGTCCTATCCTGACATGGCCCAACCTGAGCCTGATTGGGGCCGAGACTGAGAGGAAGATATTTAGACAAGTGATGGAGTAGCCTTCCGATTGTTGGAGTGTGACAAGAATGAAGTTAATGAAAATAAAAAAGGAGAAAGCTATTGCACCTATATTTAAATTGTATATTTACTTTTCTTTATCTGATGTCAAACACCACGTAGCAGTATGCATCTGGTATGACGTGTGCTTAGCCCCGGTTGGATTTTTCAGACGGACGCTTACAGCTTTCCTCTTATTATTATTCTTAAAATCCCTCCCAGAATGCAAAGCGACATGTGCTTATGATTGATCCCGAAACCACTGATTTTATTTTCTTTTTGAGGAAAATATTACGGATGGGCCTAAACAAAGCATAATTGGCCAAACCCATGGCAGCGCCTGACCTGCCAACAATCCGAACCCTCTCCCAAGGTTGGCTGCATCCCTGGGAAATATTGTGCATTAATTTCATTTAGTCTCCCCTCCAACATTCAATGCAAGAAGTTAATTAAATTGCTTGTCCATTGTGTTCATCCACTTACAAAGTTAATGATATTGTGCCGGCGAATTAAAGAGCGTTTTATAAAGCGCACGGGATGGAAGCTGGCAGGCACTACATTGCCCAGTTGAACCCTGTCAGTCGGCGGGCCTCTGGATCCCCTAATTAGCGGTGAAATGGATGCTTCCATCTGCCAATTTCCTGCCACGCTCATCAGTCGTGCCGTGGCTCCTCTAACCTACCCGCTGGACGGGGTCTAAAGCAATAAAACCATCACCGCAATGACATTCAACTAAAAAAAAGAAAAAAAGAAAAAAGGAAAAGTGAACACGTGTACATGACATGACTCAGACTTTTAAAGTAGGCTATTTAAAAAGGCTGCTCTTTTATGGCTATCGACCACTTGATTGGTTTCTTAGGCATAATACTTACTAAAGATAATTTATAAAACATTCTATACCTACTATACTAGCAGCGTGCTTATAGTTTCAGAGGAGGCCGTTAAACAGACATGTACTGATGAAATACAGAACAACGAGATCTATTCTGGAACAGGGAATGGTTAACATTTCCATGGAACCGTCCCTGTCCTTAGCTTAAAAAAAAAAGGTACGTCCCACTAGTCTAGGCACTAAAAGGTTAGCATTGTGGATTCTGTTCAGTACATGAGCTTAATGCAGTGGCCTGTTCAATAAAAGGAAAAGATTAACGTTCATGTAGCTTATATATTGTAGCTGCATATTTACCAACACGGGGTGGCTGCCGCAGCAGGTTTTAACGAGGACGTAAAAAACAGGGATCAAAATAAATGGGATTACACCTGTGGGGGCGGTGTACTGTTGTTGACCCCAGAGTGAGGTTTGACAAAATGTCCCCTCGGTCCACCAGCACGTTTTGAGTAAAACCTGTGGCTAAAGCAAATGAAATTGGGCATCATAAAAAAGATAGATTAGACATTTTGAGGACGTATAACTTGTTGTTTGCCATGATTAACTCTTCACAACAACATAAAAGGTTCATCAGAGGATGATATCCAGTTACCTAAAAGGTTTTTTCAGCTGAAACGGCTGTTAAAAGTCCAGCAGACAAGGCCACACAAGGCCAGACAAGCCAAAGCAAAGCAAGCTTTATTTATACACCCCATTTCCTTCACATGGGAACATTTAAAAAGAAAATATATCAGAGAGATTGTTTAAAAGGCAATAAATAAAGTGTAAAATGTGAAAATAAAGTACTTGGGAATAAAAAAACTATTTGTTTTAAACATCTCCTTGAAATGTGTTGAATATATTAATGAAAGGTAATATATGACAAATATGTTGTTGTTTTTTCCCCCCCATGGAAACATTATTGGACCAATCTCAATCATTTGAAAGCAAATCAGAGCTGTAGATGCGATAGATGTCTAAAGATAGATAACAGCAACAGTCAGGTTGTTCATGTCTCTCTTGAAAAAGAGGTGCTTATCCTCATTGAGACTAACCTGTATAAATAAAGGTCAAATAAATAAATTAAATCTATGCCCATTACCCACACATGGGAATCAACCGTCGTTACTTCCCAAAATAGCAAAGATGCTTCGACCAATTTTTCTGGGATATTGACACTGGATATTGGATACAACATATACAGGCCTTAGCGGTCCTTACCAAAAATACAAAAACAATACAATATGGCGATATTGACTATTAATTCAAATGTTCATTTTCTGAGTTGGGCACGGTCGATTGTATTTTGAAGAGTCAAATCTTTCAAATTGAATGTATTTACTCAGTTCAGGCTTTGTGTGCTCATAAGACAGCTGATCAGTGTATGTGACAGATGCCTAAGCTTGTTAGGCAGTGAGATGTCTCAGACGTGTATGAGGTCAGCGTGCCATGCTGGTTACCAGAACACAATGTCTGGCTCAGCTGATCGCATGATGTACTCGCATATATGTGTCCGAGTAGACCAACAGGAATTTGAAGTTTACCGGGTCAACAAGGGATAGAGCAGCAATCTAATTACGTCTTCAACACAGCTAGCACCACAGAAGGATGCAATTCTAATTCAATGAAAAACAGTCTGGTGTGGTACCTTGGACAACAGTTTGGAGGGAAATTAAAGAGAAATTGGCTTTGCACTATAGCAAGGTCAACCTCTTTATCCGTAATTGTAACAGACATCGAGTATATGGCATAAAAGGCATTTTTCCCCCCCTTTCTTTTCTGTGAAATATAATCTTTCAAAAGCCATTTTCAAATGAACTGCCGATATGGGAAGTCAACTTGGTGAATAGTGTCTTTCTTTAGATAACTACATCGCATAAGGCTTAACGAGATCATCTTTTTGAAAGGGGATATGAAGATGATGAATATTTTCCTTATTAGATTGCTCCCAAAAAAAAGGAAACAAGAAAAATCAAAGTCCGAACAATTGAGGTTATCCATTTGCAATTAAAGTGGCTTTACCTCCTCCGACGCTCTGCAAGGCCAGTACGCTTCTGCCAGGGACATTATTCAATTGTTTTGGATGCAGGGAGATAAAATGGGTTTAATATACTTAGGCTCATTAATGTAAATCATATTTGGCTATGGATGTCCAATAATCAAAAAGAATATTTCAACTTGTAAATCCCTTTATGTAAAAAGTATTCCCATTAGAGAAAGAGGCCGATGCAAATGACAAGTCTTTCAGGCCATTGATTTACCCCACCCCCCTCCACCCGTCTCGGCGTTTTGGAGAGGCCGCTAATGTTGTCATGGACTGTTCATCAATACATATTAATATCTGATTTAATATTGTGCCTATTCGTGTGCCCTCATTTGTGATAGCAGAGATTGAATTAGGATCATATGGGTAAACCGGAGCTATGAGTGATTGCTGTGGTTGAATTAAGGTCGGGAGAGGAAGGAAGTCCAACATTAAAGATTAAGTGGTGTTGCAATTATGGGGATTGCCTTTAATTTCATTTTAAAATAACTTGCTTAAAATGTCATTCAAGTTATTTTAAAGCATGAGAACCCACCCCCGCCCACAAACAAACAATCATACTCCACCCCCAACCAGGACACAAGCACAGACATGTACACGCATTGAAAAATCTGCGTCTGAGCAATGACATAAGCAACTTTCCGTGTCCAAATAATGGGCATTGAGCAAGCGCTCGCCTCCCTAAGGATGCTGGGATGGCTGTCAGAGCTGCAATGTCGGCAAGGTGATCAGTCACAGCATGGTGCCAGTGGCAGCCGTTCCTTCCCTGTCCCACGCTGCCATCGGCAAGCTTATGCAGCCTTGTAATGACAAAGTGGCAGCCTTGGATGGCCCAATGAGATACAGCTCTATTGCCGAGTTCCGCGATGAAATATATCGGCTTGCAGCATCTTCGCTGAATCAGTTTGTCACTCGCGGGGAAAATTTATCAGGATGTTCCTCATTTCTCTGCATCAAGAGAACCTTCCTCCACCCTTAGCACACAACACAACTCTTCCCAAATGGAGGCGACATCTTCTAGATCATGGGCAATCTCATGAAACATCCATAAGGGTGACAGGGTCCACATCACAGGGACAACACGCATCTGCCTGGGCCTGGAGACCAGCGACCGGTCCGGCAGACGGAAAGGCAGACAAGAGAATTGAGTGCGCTGAAAGAACGGCTTCAAATCCAAGGTCGCGGTTACTAAAAATTATTTTTTTTCTGCACGATGTAAAAAAGAAAAGAAAAAGGAAATAAGCTGCTTTCTCTCTATGTTCTCGTCTGGGTTTGAGCCGAGGCGTTCTCAGAACCACAACAGTGACCACAGGAGCGTGAAGCTTTAGAGAAGTGCAAAAAAAAAAATCACGCAGTGGCTCGTCTCAAGCTAAGACCCCCGTCCGGTGCCTCTTTGTGGCCCTCTTTGTCTTTATGTAAAAACCAATGCTCGCCGATGATGTGTTATGTAAAATTCCCAGAGGCTTCATTTAAATGGCTGGATATTCTCCATGCTAGCTTAGTTATACTCCAGTGCATCGACCCCGAGAGCACATGGGTGCCGCGTGAAAAGCAAATGTAAATTCAGTTCCTCGGTTTCTTAGATAACAAGAAATTATGTCATACACGCCCCTCTCCCCCCCTTCCCCACCTTGCATTATTATAATAATAAATTAAAGAAAAAGATTTTTCTAGCGCAGATGTTTCTTTTTCTCAGTTCAATCCACATGAGGCCCTATGTGAGGCCCCCTTTAACAGCTAAACAGTGCCTGAGAAGAAGTCTTGTGCCAGGGGCAAGGTGGCAGCAGACCCTGTCTGTACCGTCTGTAAGTACAACACCAAGAGAAAGGGGGCATGAAAGGAAAGAAGGGGATTTAGACAGGGCCCTCGTTTGCCTTCAAAAGGTCCTCTTGGGACGACCCAGGGCCCAAAGGATGACCAGGTGGCACAGCATCGCACACCATTAGGTCTTGTGTGAAACGCATTAAGAATTATACAGTGCAACCTTATGATGTTGCAGCAGTTGAAATGTCCATTCATTAAAGTATATCATTATTCTCCAAGCAAACTAAAGATTGCATGCGATTTACTGAATCCTCAATCATTTTCTCCAAATGTTGTCAACATAAACATCAAGGCATGCTTCTTCTTAAACTGGAGTAAAACATTGAGGCCAACTGTGAAGACCCTCATTTCCACATAGCCGGAGAGTGCTTTGAAAATAATTTTGTTTCCTGTCATGCACAGCAATGTAATTAGGCAGTCCATATTAAGAGCTTGAATCTAACTAAAAGATTGTAACATCGGATCTAATTAGAGGGCTCTTTAACGAGTGCATAATTAGCTAAACAGTGGTGCACACAGGACACCATTGTGGCTGAACTTGTGCATTGAACCCCACTGACTGGGGCACCCTTTGTGTGAAATTAGTCCCCGCTAGGGAATGATTACTCACCCAAATATGGTTATGTGTTGCTTTCTACCTTGATGAATATCCCTTTAGGTTGTCATGAGGGTCAAACTGTGTTTTTCGTCATCATGTTGACTTCTGCCATTGAGCTTACGATTGTATCTCCCACAATTATGAGATGAAGGATGGGGGAGAATTTGAAGATACAGAAAATTGTACCTTCTTTTTCTTTTTTTTCAGACCCATGACAAAAAGATTTAAGACTCAACTCAGAGTGGTTGAAATAAAAAAAATCATCTTTGGAATTAATCAATGGTAACCTCAACCAATAAAGCCGCATACAACAAGGACACAGTACATTCACCAACTCTGGCGCACTCAATAAGTATGTCTGTTTTATATATTAGCTTTTTGCATTCTGACCTCCCCAGTTACAACAACAATCATATAGGGATGTATTTTTGGGCGTATGTTTGATGACAACACAGAGGCAATGCATCATAAAAGCTGGGCTGCTCCCCGCCCTTGGATGAACCTAGCAGCGAGTTTCATCAGGAACACTGCTGGGCCGCCACCGGCATGCCGGTGGCGGTTTCAGTTTGCCGGTTC
>JAOPHQ010004941.1:30000-67101 GCA_030340625.1 Merluccius polli
TCCAGGCTTACTGCTTACCATGGACAACCTGGCCTTGCTTGCCTCATCACACCAGAATCAGCTGCTTGAGCTACAGCCGCTTAGGGTTGTAGCCCTATGTCCCATCAGGGATGAAGAGGAGTATGTAAGGATTTAGGATGGGATCAACAGAAGAATGGACTCGTAGTAACTAGTCAAGCCTACTTAGTCATATAACGTATACATTGCATTGCACATTTTAATCAGGGTTAAATGACTAAGGTATAGGTGTATAACCTAAAGATGTATCTAAAGAAGAGAAACCCATCCACCCACAGACCCAGCAACTTTATAGGTAATATTTACCTCTCTGAGTCAATGTGGTGTGTGGAGAAAAAGTGATGGCTGCAGTGAAAAAGTTATAGTGCAGCTGTAAGTAATTTGGGTTTTAGGTCTGCTTACACACAGTCCTCACAGATCACAACCGCATGAATGATTAAAATACCTGCCAATAGTGAATAGACAGACAACCTCCCTACTGAAAAGCACAGGCAACCTGTGTGTGTGTGTGTGTGTGTGTGTGTGTGTGTGTGTGTGTGTGTGTGTGTGTGTGTGTGTGTGTGTGTGTGCTTGGAAAGAGGGGGTGCTGCCATGCATGACTAATTGTGACTGTGAAGGGTAATGGACACTTAGAAAGAAGAGCGTAGGGGGGGGGGGGGGGAGAGAGAGAGAGAGAATGAACAAGAGAGAGAGCGATAGCGAGAGAGAATGAACAAGAGAGAGCGAGAGAGAGAGAGGAAAAACAGCGGTGTTAGCGTGCTGGTTGGTGTCCAAGCTGTCCGATCCATCATGCCGTCTTGTTTGTGGATCAGGGCCCTTATTAATTATCCACTCGTTTGGAGGGGGACGGGTGGCCAGGGGTGGCCGGTGGGGGTGTGGCTGACCAGGGCTGGTGATCAACAGAAGACGTCCAGGGCTATTCTACATGCTCTGGTCAAGACCCATTTGATACTGCTCACTTGGATTTATGCCTTTTCTTTTAATATCAAAGCAAATAAGTCGGCTCCCAAAAGTGTTTCTCACACACACACACACACACACACACACACACACAGAGTGCGGATTGGGCCAGAATTTTCTGTCCGAGCCCGGCCCGAGTCCGACAGAGGAGTAACTGAACCCAACCCGAGCCCGACAGGCATCAAGCTTTTTATGTCCCAGCCCGACCCGAGCCCGACACAGTTAAAGTCTATATTTTTTCATACTAATGACACATTTAGGTTTGTGTTTATGAAAGTCCGTCTTTATTACGCAACTGCAGCGCATTTGGAAATGTCAACAAACAGATGAGCGCAACATGCGCGAACAGTGAGCACAAGAGAAAGGCTCAATCATAACCAATTGAAATCAATTCACATAGGCCCCCATTGGCTACTATGCATAACAAGTAGGGCCGGGACTTCAACGCGTTAATTAAGATTAATTAATTACACAATAATTAACGCGTTAAAAAAATTGACGCATTTTAATCGCACTTATTTTTGCACCGCGGAACGTTTCTCACTGGATGAGTTTCAGGCGGACCGATTATACTGGAGCACCAACTAGCGTTTATGAGTTCAGACAACAACAAACCACAGTGAATATGAAAGAAGTAGCTGATGAGACCGCTTTGATTGGCCCCGTGGATGGGACATTTTGTTACAAAAAACGAACAGATGGAAGCGTCGATAAGAGCATGGTTGTGTGCAAGCTATGCAACAAGGAATTCGCATATCACCGCAGCACATCGAGCATCAAGCCGGTCGCGTATTTGTCCTCCTTTTTGAGACCCCCCCGCCGATCATAGGTCCGCCCGCCGGTCATAGGTCCGTGGTGTGTTACGATTGCGCGCGCACCCCCCCCGCCGGTCGTAGGTCCGGGGTGTGTTACGATTGCGCGCGCACCCCCCCCCGCCGGTCGTAGGTCCGGGGTGTGTTGTTATCGTGCGCCCCCCCCCGCCGGTCGTAGGTCCGGGGTGTGTTGTTATCGTGCGCCCCCCCCCCCGGCGGCCGTAGGTCCGAGGCGCGCACCACCCCCACACCCCCCCAAAAAAATTTACTTCTCACTGTTCTCAGGTCAAATATTTATATGCGATTAAAATGCGATTAATTTCCATTAATTAATTACAAAGCCTCTAATTAATTAGATTATTTTTTTTAATTGAGTCCCGGCCCTAATAATAAGCTGTTTTAAATTTCAAATTTCAAATCGCGCAGACGTGACCGGGCCCAAACCGAACTTGAGCATAATTTCTGTCCGAACCCGACCCGGCCCGTCGGGTACCGTCGGGTCCCGTCGGGCTTGGGTCGGGTATCCATCCTCTAACACACACACACACACAAACTCTAACTATAAATGATCATTGACCATTTGCGGTAGTTTTTTTTTTCTGTTAAAATGTCCAGGATCTATGGTTAGGGTGAGATTTTAAAGATTAAATATTAAATAAAAACAAATCAACCCTAACCCTAACCCTAACCGAATATAAAAATAATCTTCAGTTGCTGGCCGTGGCCGGCAGGGTCGTGGAAAGTAGAAAAATCTACCGGCCAAGCAATTGTTTTAATATGTAACCCTGCATTTTTTTTACCTGCTGCCATATGGTCAAATCTATCACCCACTGGCTGGTGGCAGGTGTTTATTTTGGACCCTGCGGCCCGGCATTTCAGTACATGTAGAAAAGACAACTCGAAGCAGGGTACTAGCGTGTCGGGATAGCGGGTTCAGATACGGCAGCTGAATATGATGGTGTGCAGTGGGATCTTAATGCTGTTGCATAGATGACAGATAAGAGGGGGCCCAGACACTCATGTTAATATAGGGTCTTTTAAAGAGACGCCACCGGGGCATTTAAAAACGCCTCCCCTGACACCGCAAACACACACCCCGCGCTAATCTGAATGCTGCCCCACACACACACACACACACACACACACACACACACACACACACACAAAGTATACATTTTATATTTTCGATTATTATTATATATTATTATTATTATTATTATTATATATTATTTTATTAATATAATTGCTATAATGTATAATTATGGAATTATTAATACATTGTTTTATGTATTATATAAATATGTATGATAATACATGTTTTATTTTTACACTTGGTAAACAAAATAAAAATAAAATACCTCTATTGAGGTCTGTCTGACAGGTTGTGTGTGTGTTTGTCAGTGCACGGCGCGATTCTGAGCAGAGTTTGAAGGGGGTATAGGAGGGTTGGGGGGGGGGGCACTATCTGTTTCCCCTTTGGACCGTGGGGAGCATGGGGGGGGCTATGAGAGCCATGAGGACTCTCAATAGGCAGAGGATTATGGAAATCAAAGTTGAGAGATTAGCTAATGGGGATATAATGGCCAGTAAACCGCCTGGGTCGGACACAGATATGCAAATTAGAAGGGGATGTAAAAAGAGAGAGAGAGAGAGAGAGACTTGATGTGAATGGACACTGAAGTGCCGCACTATAACACAAAGCGCACACACAAACACAAGAACGCACACACAGGGCCAGCCGCCAGATCACACTGATATGCTTTCAGCGGGAGGAGCGTTCGAGTGAAGAAGCAGAGATATCGCCAGAACTACATCCCCCCTCCACCACCAGATATACATCCACTGATGTCAACAGGAGTCATGTGATCACACACACACACACACACACAGTGCCCGGCTGGTCCCCTCACTGACACAGCTCTGCACTCTGTCCTCTTTCCACCTCCCCAACTCTAACCCATGCCCCCTCTTTCTCCCTCGCTCCCTCTCTCCATCTCAATCTTTAAGTCTCTCTTCCTCCGTCAACTATCTCTGGATGAGATATCTCTCGATATCTGGATGGCATGCTTGTACACACAATCAATACTCTGGGGTAGCGAGGGAGGAGGGAGAGGACAGGAAGTAAAGGACAGGAAGTAGTGTGGTAGCGGTGGGACACATCTGACACCCCTCATTTAGGATGTGTGGGACATGAACCGCCCCTGGAGTAAGGGGTGTGTGTGTGTGTGTGTGTGCGCGTGTGTGTGTGGGGGGAGGAGGGGTTGTCTGTGTGTGTGTGGGGGGGAGGGGGAGGGGGGGGATGCAATTGACTAGGACACATGACAGCTTTCATCATCAGACTAAATGCGACGTCGCCTTCGCTTCAGATTTCCAATTTTGAGCGTGTCAGAGAATTTCAATTTAGGTTCGAGGCAGGGGGGCGGGAGGCAAGCTTCCTCCCCACCCCCATCCCCACCACCCCCCTCTCATTTTCATTCCCTGCCCCGTCCCATTCATCAGGACCCGGGCAGAGGACACCCTCCCGCCTGCTCGCAAATGCATGGAGCAGGCAATAAAATTAACCTTGTGGCAATTGTTTTCCCACCCGTTTGATGCCCGCCCCCCGTGAGCTCATCTGTTACGGTCGTGAAATAAAAAAGTCAAGCTGGGATGTGCAAAAAATTATGACCGGCGGTGGCGGGGGATGTGTGTGTGTGTGTGTGTGTGTGTGTGTGTATAAATATATGCGTGTGTGTGTGTGTGTGTGTGTCTTGGAGAGAGGAGGGGGCAGGGACAGGAGGGGTGGATGTTTAACCTGAACGAAGCCTTGAGCTAATGCCAGATTATGGAGTCAAGACCCGATCAATCAGCGCCAGAGTGGATGATGAGATGGGCGAGCAACAATGGCTGCCGTGTTCATTTGCGTCCGCCGCAGTTTAACAGCCGGGCGGGTGAATTGCTGCGGTATGTTCCGACATATGGAGGGCACTAAAGCACGGCAATAGACGGGTGTATTTACTGGCCCTCAGTCACCTACCGCCCTGCGAGAGAGCGAGAGTGAGAGAGAGAGAGAGAGAGAGCGAGAGCGAGATGGAAAGAAAGAGAGATACAGACGCAGAAAGAAAGATAAGGAAAAAGATACAGAGAGGGGAAAAAGAAAGCAATAGAAAGAGATAAAAAGCGGAGAGTGAGAGAAAGAATGATACAGAAAAAAAGGGAACGATATAGAGAGAGGAAGGGAGAAAGGGGGGAGAGAAAAAGGAGGGCAGGCAGGGTGGGAAGGGCATAGGAGGTGTTTGTTGGGGGGGGGGGGGGGGGGGGGGGGGGGGGTAAAATCCTTCAGAGGGTGTTTATTATTTGCTCTTGACGCCCAAGCGATCAATATTTTTTAATTTGGGTCCAAGTTATTATTTTTCACATGCCGGGGAGTAAAGTGGCTCATATTTTAACGCTAAAAAGATCGATATGACAGGCTCACCTTCACTCTGCCACCCCCCTCCCCCCCCCCTTGTCCTGTGGCTGTGTGCGTGTGCTTGTGTGTGTGGCTGTGTGCTTTGGGGTGGAGGGGGGGGGGTAGCCGTCACACACTGGAAACACATCATTATCTGTGGCTGTCCCCCGACCCCCCAGCCATCCCAACAGCATCCTATTTAAAAAGAAATGCTCCTTAGAACACCCCCCCACACACACACACACACACACACACATCCCCCCCACACCTCCCCTGACCCTTTTTAATGGTAGACCTGATTTACTCTTCCTACTACTAACACACACACACACACGCACACACACACACGCACATGCACACACACGCGCACATCTAGTTAATAGGTCCAGCGTACAATAATGGTCAGAACTGCATCAAGTTCTTCACCTCGATATACACATTCCATTAATTCTAGAAACATCTACAGCCCAAATGACTTCATACGGACTGACTGCCTGCCTCCTACTCCTGTCGTAAATCACATCGGATGGCAGATTCATGTGTGTGTGTGAGTTTACTTCAAGGTGTGTGCGCGTGCACGCGCGTGCGTGCGTGCTTGCGTGTTGTTGAGTGATGGCCAGGGAGAGCGATGGTCCGGCGATACCACTGAGGTGACACCGGCACCGTTCCAATAGCCTGGGCTCGCTCAGAGCTTCTCACCACACTGAGATATAAGAGAACCGCGCCGCGTCCACTTTGCCGTATTTTAACCCAGAGCCCTGCAGCCCTGCCGGGGTGTAGGGAGGCCGGAGAAAGGGGGGTGGGTGGAGGTTGTGGTAGGCCAACCAGTAGTCAAGAGGGGGGGGGGGGCTTGCCTTTGACCCCTCCGTTGCAGACATGCATGACACAAGCGTGCACCCCCCCCCCCCCCCACCCCACACACACACACACACACACACACACACACACACACACACACACACACACACACACACACATTAAAAGGGAAAATGGAGGGGGGTTTATAGGACGCCATTAAAACATAGGATAAACAGCATGATGCATCTGAGATATGGGGACATACATTTGCTCTAAGGCTCTGTCTGCGCTGGAGGACAATGTGCTGGTAAAACCCTTGGGCTGTTTCAGCTAAATTAGGCACTTGGACGTCACGAGAAGAACGCTACTTGAGTTCAGAGCAGAGTTGAACGTTCACAAACCGGTTTGCGGAGACTGGCAAAAAAATAGGATTAGACACCTACCCGTCTACCTGTTTTCTCTAAATGACGTCTTATTGTCTTGCCTGTCTCATTTTAGTAACAGTGACCAAATGGCATAGAACATTACTATGTTGAAGATCATGAAAGACATTACCACATTTAAAACAATGTTGGGTTCACTGCCCCTTTAACAGATTGTGACGTTTCATATGAGCCAACACAGGATTCAGGTGGTATCACATTTAATAATAAAACTGAATCGGACGGACTGACAATCCTCGCCCTTGTTTGCTCCCTCACTGTCCCATTTGTCTCTCTGGTGAGAAGTCCCAGAGGTAACTGTTTCCTGGGTGTATTTATCAAAGGGATGCTCCATTCAAAAACCAGAGCCTCAAAGATTGTTAGGGTAAATTTAATCTAGAGGCCCTTTTCATCTGAAATCAAATACAAATTAACAGACGAACATAGTTCTCACGTACATTGATGTGATTCGTTATCTATAATGCATTTTCTAAGATAAGACCACCATGGCCAGAATCAGGACCAGTCCTGCCTCAACATCAAAGCGTGTTGCACGTAATCCAATTGTACAGTCTGCACTCGTCAGTGGTGTAGAAAGCACCAGAAATTCATACTTGAGTAGTACAGATATCTAAGTTGAAAGTGACTCTAGCAAAAGTTAGTCATCCGCACACATCACTTGGGAAAAAAGTCATGAAGTAGCTTAAATTAAATGTACTAATTATCTAAAGTATTTATCTGGGTTCAAATGTACTTGCCGGTAGGTATCAAAAGTAAAGTAAAAAATGTGTTTACAAAGAAACAAAACTGTTTTTGGGCCGACACAAGTGGCACTTCATCCGGTTAAAGGAATCCTACAATAGGTAAACATTTGCGGTAATAGCTCGTCTTGGGCAGTTATCTGGGATGCATTCCTACCGCTGCTTTCACTGTAGCTTTTGTGGTTGTGGTTTTCCAGCAAATATTGTTGTGGTTGTGATTTTCCAGCAAATATTGTTGTGGTTGTGATTTTCCAGCAAATATTGTTGTGGTTGTGGTTTTCCAGCAAATATTGTTGTGGTTGTGATTTTCCAGCAAATATTGTTGGCAGTTATTCATATTGCATGAGACAATTATTTTCTTATTTTATTGTGTAGTGAGTAACGATGAGTTGACTGCTAATGTATTGGAGTAAAACAAAATCTTTTTTTTTAAATAGTGAAGTAAATGTAAAAGTAAAAGTTTAGCAAAAGTAAAAGTGAAAGTCGACAGAAATATAAAAACTCAAGTAAAGTACAGATACTCCAAAAACCTACTTAAGTACTGTAACAAAGTATTTATAATTTGTATTATACTTATACTATACAAAGTATTTATACTTTGTTACTTTACACCGCTGGCACTCGTATCAAGATCAGGTAAATAGTCAGAATCAAAATACACATCTACATTTGAAATCTCTGTGAATCACTATAACTTCACGTAGACAAATCAGAAGTCAAATGAAAGGAATAGTTAATTAACTTAGTTGTTATAGGTATCCTACAATATCTTAGTCTGAAGTGGCTAGACGGCAGTTCAAGCCAGCACATAGCACACTGACATAATGGGTATCTTTCAAACAACATTAACGCACACATTGGGACACTTACACAGACAGAAATACACACGTTGAGGCACACGTACATGCTACAAGGGGGAATCAGTGTTGTGTCATACTGCAGGGACCTAATTTATCCCCTGTCGCCTATGTCTCAGCCCTGTCCGCACGCGCACACACACACACACACTTTAATTTCTCATTAAAATGCCCCGCAACAACTGGGGTCTATGGAGGTTGGATGAAAGTGTGTACATGTGTGCCTGTGTGCCTGTGTGCGTATGTGTGTTTGCGCACGTGTGTGTGTGTGTGTGCCTGTGTGTGTGTCGGTATCCGTAACAAAAGGAAGCTCTTGATGACATTCTTTGACAGTGTTGTGAAAGCAATCAAATGCTGTGCGTGTGTGTGTGTCTCTGTGTTTGTCTTTCCGTGCTCTTATCAGACCTACCACGTCGTACAGACAGAGTGTGTGTGTGTGTGTGTGTGTGTGTGTGTGTGTGTGTGTGTGTGTGTGTGTGTGTGTGTGTGTGTGACAGTGGGTAATAAGAGCAGGCATTAGTGCATGTGGCCTCAGGGCCGAGTCTGTGGTAAATATTAATGGGCTGGAACAAGTGGATTGGGAGTTGAGTTATCAGGGCGGGCTTTCCTCATTGACATTTTACCTGCTGTATACCTTAACAGTGGGCTGTAAAACACACACACACACACACACACACACACACACACACACACAGTGTGGGAGGGGGGTGTGTCCGTCACCCCTTAACTACCAGTCACAGACAGGCATATAATCATGCGCAAGCGCACACACACACATTGATTTTCAACATTATTTCCATGTTTAAATGTAGCAATGGGATGTTAGCGAGGGGTCCACTTTGCGTTATCAATAACATATACAGATCATTCTGGACAGTTTTGGACAGAGTTCCCTACATATAAAACATGGACAAAACATTATCCATGTTAGTTCAATGGGTGAACTATCCCTTTAAGTATAAATATGGATGGCCAGCGTATCTCTGATGCTGCTGTGATATGAATACATGATTACAACATTATTGACTTCTGATGAACGGTTACATTTTTGTCATCTGATCTAATCATGATGTCACTGTCTAGATTTATCACAAAATGAGATGTTTCATTTGGTGTTATGGTCCTCCTCTAGATTCCATGCCATTGGGTTTTGAATACATAAGCATATGTTCTGAGACATATTGATATCGTCTAAATGTCCCATGATAAATATCATAAGAAATTCTTCCATATCGCTCGCTCTCATTAAGGTGAAAAACGATGTACTAAATGTTTTTGTAATGACACATACCTGTGTACCCTGTATTGCCTGTGCCATATTGCTTATGCTATACCCCAACACCGAGTTATGTTTTAAATAGTAGTTAAACCATTTCTGTTTCAACTGCTTTACAAAAATAAAACTTCTTAAAATCCTTCAGACTTGACTAAGCCAAAAAAATATATAATAAGAATAGGTCATCTCTTGTTCACAACATTCAAGAAGTTTTGGATTTGCACTGCATTGGAGTTGATTCACCCCTTTACCATGCAGTTCACACATTAGCACACACACACACACACACACACACACACACACACACACACACACACACACACACACACACACACACACACACACACACACACACACACACACACACACACACACACACACACACACACACCAAGAAAAGCAGTTTAGGCACGTATTCTCCCAGGGTTTCAACTGGGAGAATACGTGTACTTTTGTGAACAAACTACCCCTCTTCTACATTTCCTGAGAAAACCAAACACACACAGACACAGATCCACACACACACACACACATCTGAAATGTCGCCTCCACATTACATTATCTGAAAATTGACATCCGCAGTCAGACAACAAACATTTGGAGGGGGTTGAAAATAAAAAATAGAATCGAAAGTTTGGTCACAGACAAACACGAGCGATGTGATCAGTGCTAAACAGCAGGCGTGGGCAAGCGAGGGTGGCGAGGGAGTCTTATTCATATTTGCTGTTAACCGTGGGATATTTCAATATCCACAACGCACGCTACACCCTGATTTACATAGAGAAACCCAGGACCCCGCAATATCCATTTGATAATAAAAATGGAAATGCAACAAAAAGGTTAATCTATAGACAAACACCGCCAAATAAACAGCCCTCGATACCGAGATAATGTGCGCCGGGGAGCACATCGTTTCGCAGCAAAGTGTAATATGTTTATGAAAAGAGCATGACTTGAACATGCCAACTCGCCATGTGTCGTGATTTATGAGCATTTGCCGAGGGGCAGTGTAGCGTGGCAGCCCCTTAAAAAACACATTCACAAATAAATGAATGCTGCGATAAACTCGTCAGAGAGGAAAAACAAAGACAAAGCTTGGTGAACATTGTGTGTGTGTGTGTGTGTGTGTGTGTGTGCGTGTGTCTGTAATAGACAATTCTTTGTAAATTCTTTACAATAGTCATCTCGATTTAGGCCCCAGATAGGCAGAGGAAATGCAGAAGACTGCTACTGACTTTGAACAGTCATGTCCCGGCATAGAAATCTGCTGTTGTTTCCAATTACCTGTGAAACTAGTCCATGAGTCTTTTAATAACGTCAGTGTTAGTTTTATTAGTCAATGGCGCCACCCAGTGGTCATATGCTGAAATATCAGAGCAGCAGTGTTTCACATGCCCTACACAGGTTTGTGTTTGATGTTATTAGAATTGACCATGTCATATTGTTGTTGTTAAATAGTACTTTATATACCCATATGGATATTGTTATAGTATATCAAATAGAGTATTGGTCTCATGTTGTCCAGTGGGGTTGTATGTGCAAAGCAACAGAGGAAAAGAGACACATTTCTTATAGCAGCATATGATTTGCACAAGCTCTGATGAACTGAATCTTAGCTATTTTAACAGTGTCACAAATTATGGTTAGGCTGATAAATTGATTCCTCACACAAATAATACAGAAGTTGGAAACAAATCTTTTCTTTTTTTCTTCTTTTTGCAGTACCATCCAAATAGATTTCCAAATATCTACTGCCACCTTGTGGCCAATCGTTACTTCTGCATTCTGGGAGAAAATAACTAGTTGGTACTGTAGTTTATCTTCAAAGTCAGTAAATGCATGCTGACTAAAAATGCAACACTTCCATACACTGACAGTCCATAAAATAAATGTCTCATTCATTTTAAAAGCCTACATTTTTAAATTAACATTGTATTGGGCCTTGGTGTTGTTCACTGTAACAGCACTTACTGTGAAAAGCTCCTTGGACTCGTAGTTCTCGTCGAGGTAGACACGGGCTCTGCTGTACTCCTTCAAGCCATCGCTGGACACCAACTCTCTGGAGAAGGGCAACACACACACACACACACACACACCAACAAAAGATTAATACGAAATCAACATAATTACGATTACTACTATATTGTCAATTCAGCAGACACTTTTATGCAAAAGGACTTGCAGTGAATTCAGACAGGTTATTAAGGAGCAGGTAGGGGGTATAAGAATCTTACTCAAAGATATCTACAGGTAGGCTGCTGCGGACATTGGGATATCAAACCAAGAAACTTTCGGCTGAGAGGCTGGGATAGTTAGGGTTTCCCAACCGTCTTATTTGTAGGCTCTAAATATGTCTCATTTATACAGAACAGGCATGTTAACTTCTCCTAACCAGAGGGGGGAGTCATCTGCCCATTAGAAAACTTGGAGCTAGTAAATCCAATATGGCCACGAGTACCTTCTCTGTTATGAAACAGACGGGAGAAAGGCAAGATCACGGTGTTGTCGCATGGTAGCGGTACGACGGGATACTCACTTGATAAAACTGTCCACATGCGCCATTGACGTCTCACAGTTCTTCCCCCCCACTTCCTGACAGTGCACAGCGATGAAGTGGGGCTTGTGCGAATGTACGGTCTGTAAAACAGGAAAATAAAAATACTCATAAAACACACATAAAAAACACCAACCAAAATAATTGCCCTTTGAATTGAAAGGGAAAAAAATGTTCAATAAAGTTTATTTTTTATAGCCTCATTACCAGTATGAGTCAACATGACACTATTAGGGTCTGCTTTTTAAAGTCTGGTTTTGGTTTCCCCAGATCACCATGAGCATTTTTCTTTGTCCTCAAGTTAGTGATATATAGTTCACTATAGTTCTGCATTTTGCATTTCTCCCATGACTAAATCAACAAGGTTTTAAGAACTCTTCTAAAAGCACATTCATTTTTGTTTACGTACACATACACATCATGGCTCTCTGAATACTAGACATTAGATATTGTGATCAACCACATCTGTGATATTCCTCATCATGTAGCCCCCCAACTTTATTACAGACAAATGACGCACCGTAAACAGGACATAACTTTTATTAAGCTCAACTCGGTGCCGCCCTGGCTTTTACATCATGTCTCCACCGCACCTTCTAACTCAGGGTCCTGTGACATTCTCCTGTATTTACACAAGGCAGCGTGCCATGCTAAGGCAGACACAAGACATTCGGCTGGTTTGGCAACACGCATGAAGCCAGGCGCACCCTTCATCTCCCACCAGGGGATGTGCTGCTGTTCTCATGCTGTGTGTGTGTGTGTGTGTGTGCGCGTGTGCGCCAGCCACGATGCCTGATGCCGATCGCTGTGCCGTATCAATAATGGCTTCTGCCTGCCACTATAGAACAGAACACACACACGTGTGTGTGGCTGGCGGTGGGGGGGGGGATTGTGGGGATGGGTTGGGATTGAGCACATGTGCGCATGTGACCGAGGGCCTGTGGTACTGGTTTAACAAAAGCGACATTTGAATATTGCACTCATCAACTCAGACGGATCTACTGCCTTCATTCTACATGTGTTGGAGTATTGCAGGAGTCGCACAGTCCTTCCCCTTACATACATGTATTTTTTAAACCTGGGTGTGTTTGTGAGCGACCTGTCATGGTGACTCCGATGGCGTCGACCTCCGACAGAAAATCCATAGTGCAGAGTGAATTACAGCCCTGCCTGCTCACTCAGGGACCCCGGCCTGGGGGTGTCAATATCACAAGAGATGGATGTGGGGTGCGTGGGGCGGGGTCACTACTACCTGCTTCACTAGTTGCAAGCCCCCCCCCCCCCCCCCCCCCATTACATCAGCGTCTCTAGGGCCAGGCCATGTGGTTCACTCACTCTGGGCGGTTGGGGAATCAAATAAAAGTAATGTATGGCAATAACGCTATGGATTTTCCATCAACCTATGGCTGGTCCCCGGGCCGTCCGACCCGCGAATGGGAGACCCAGCGGGCAGGTCAGCGCTCAAACTTGGGTAAGATTAGTGGACCCATCAGCCAGGCATGTGGAGAGAGAGAAGGTCATGCCGTTATGCTCCCGAGGGGGCCAACGGTGTTAACTAACCTGAAAACGCCATACATATGTGTGTGTAAGTGAGAGAGAGTGCAAAAGAGAAAGAGAAAAAGAGAGAGAGTGCGAAAGAGAGAGAGAGAGAGAGAGAGAGATATGGAGAGCGCGAGAGAGAGAAAGAGCGAGAGCGAGTCTGTGTGTATGCATGTGATAATTGACTTGCCTACTGTTTGTCTTTCCATGCAGTGAACTGCAGCTCCACTTTGACAAACAATGTATCCCGTAGCTAATTTCATTAGCGCTTGAACGAGTGAGCTGAGCCTTACCTCTACTTTGGCAAAAAAAACCCCACCAACAACAGATGGTCAAATTGCCAATTAACCCTTGGGGAGGAATTCTGTTGACACTTGCGGTCATGCGGCGGCTGCCATGTTGACACACCAAACAGAAGGAGCGCTAAAGAGACATGCTTTATGGTGGACAACAATGGAAGCTGCCTTTTCATAATCTCTCTCTCTCTCTCTCTCTCTCTCTCTCTCTCTCTCTCTCTCTCTCTCTCTCTCTCTCTCTCTCTCTCTCTCTCTCTCTCTCTCTCTCTCTCTCTCTCTCTCTCTCTCTCTCTCTCTCTCTCTCTCTCTCTCTCTCTCTCTCTCTCTCTCTCTCTCTCTCTCTGCTCGAACAACATCACTCTTCCAGGAAGTAATCCACGTTGTACCTGTACGGCAAGCCCAATGGTTCAAAAACATGTAAACCTGAACATGTCCGTCTGATTCCATCCAATCATGATCACGTCACCATCTGACTGATAAATTACACACGGGCCGGTATTATTAGATGTGTCTCAAATGATCAAGTGTGCTGTAACGGTAATACTATATTAAGTGTAAAATACGTAATGGAACCCGATGATAAATGGATCATTATTTTTGTATAGATTACACCCACCAATCAGAGTGCTTCAAATTATACATGCTTTGACCCATGGGGCTTGCCATACATCTGTATTAGGGGCATTGTACTAGTATCCTACCTTTTATTGTGTCATTGACTTATTTATTAATGTAAACACTTACATTTAACATCTAACAGGCAGGTAAAGAAAAAAACTATCAAATATGACAGGCCATATAAAGTTGGTAGACATATCAATGCCTTTAGAGGAAAGCCCTGATGATGAGCCATCATAAAACCATACTATTTAGAAAAAGCCACTAAAGATATCCTTGGTCAACTCTCTCGTATATTTATGGGTGCATAAGGATGCACTAGGAAGACACCTACTGTCATTTCTGGCATTACTTAAACCATGTACTACGCACTAAGTGGCCCGTTCAACCCACAAGATCAATGATTAGACACTTTGAGATGGCAAAGCACACATGGTTCCTCAAACACCACTTGGGAGGGAGCATAAAATATTAAATTTGTCCAAAAGTGATGGAAACTCAGTCAATGTCACTGTCAAGAGGAGCATGACAGGTGAGCCTGTCACACCCCTGTGTGTGAGTGACAGGAGTGCCAAGGTAGGATTTACAACAAAGGTGTAAATCATATCTATTTATGTCTGCCGGTGAACTCCCGGCATAGACTCAAAGTAGTGTTATGTAACCGACAGTACACTGAGCCCGCTGGTGCTCTCACAAACAGAAACAGAGCTGATGTTATCGTCAGGATCTACACCTCTGTTTACCTTGCGGGAACACCTTAGGGAGATGGCTCCAATGTTAACACAAATGCTGTCCAGTACAGAGTATTTTGGATGGAAACCTTTGCAGGGGATTTGACCCCAACACATACAAGTGTTGTGGTCCTTTGTGACAAATACAAAAAGGATCACGTGCACAATCCAGATCATAGGGTGACTAGATAGCCGTTTGATATACTATCACACACAGTAGATATACAGCAGTTTGCAACACTCAATCAATGCTACTTCCACTACATAACTACCTCCACTACATTTAGTTTGTTAGCCACTTTTATTTATTTGTGAATTTAACAAAAAGAGGCTTTAATGTCAACATCGCAAATTATGGAATTCAACAACAGCCATTTTAGGACGTTTTTTAGACAATGAGAAATTCAACTTTAGTCAATTAACCATACATATGGGAGACCTTCTAAATAAAGCACCTCAGCCAATTATATTGTAAACCTAACAATCAATGAAACCACAACAACAGACTGGGTGTCCTTAGAAATCACTGATCTATGACAGCTAGAGAGTTTCGAACGCAAATACTGCTGACTGGTATCGTCTCACACAAAGCAATGCAAATCAAAGAGCAATGGGCCTCCACGCGGCCCTTAAGAGACCACAGCTCTCAGCTGTGTGTATGTGGAAAAAGGCAAATGGGCTAGGCATTTGCTTATGTGGAAATGGCGAGAACCTGGACCAACCCTGCTCTGCTGATTTGTGAATCAAGTGCTGCAGGCTTGAAAAACATCCAAATTGTGCAATAGTCATAATGATGGATGAATACTGCAAATACTAAACACTTAGTAACCCCCGCATTTACTGACCAGTATAGACTTGGTCTTTTAGTACGGAGTCATCTGACATATAATCCAAGCAGGGGAATGTAATGTGAAGGCTAGTTAACAAATATGGATAGTAGTAAGTAAATAAGTATACGCAGACACACAACATACTGACACACATTGTGTGTGTGTGTGTGTGTGTGTGTGTGTGTGTGTGTGTGTGTGTGTGTGTGTGTGTGTGTGTGTGCGTGTTTGTGTGTGTGTGTACAGTTAGCGATGTGTGTGTGTTATGTGTGTTTTACGAGGGGATAAAGTAAGTAAACAAGTAGGTTGCAACTAATTCCAAAAGTTATGTATTGTATGTATTGAGTTCACGCTAGTTTCTGGCCAACTACTGCTACTAAGTGTCAACAACAGAGTACTGGAGAAACACATACTTTCTTGTTCCGAATGTACGACAGAGGGCAACGACCAGCTATCGTAGTGTGGCTGATTCCCGTTAGCTCTGGCCAAGCACGCCATGCCGCCCCGAGCTCAGAGTGGGATGCTTGTTTCCATGACGTCACCCGGAGACGGCACAGAGCTGGCACAGGTCTGCAAGGCCAGACTGCCCTCCCCGCTGGCTTCACACAGAGGCCTAACTTTCACTCTAACTTACCCTCCATCCATCTCTACGTACCTCTCTCTCAACACCCTCTCGCTCATTCTCTCTCTGACCTCCTTGGTCCACACAAAACATACAGAGCTAAATCACCAGGCAATCAAGCTGTCAACATGTAGCTTGGCCAGCTGAGTTGATGCAACAGACAACCCCCCCCCCCCCCCCCCCCCAACATCACCACCAGGACAATTATTTGGTTGTACTCTTCACCATTTACTAAACAGTCATTTGGGTGTGTTAACCAAGCATTTTAGAAACACCCACCATCCTAGTTACTTAGAGGTTCAAGAGTTTACATTAAATCACACTGAATGAATGAAATGAATATGATCTGGTTCAACAACCACTTATAACAGACAGATCGTGCCTTCTAGTTCCAAAGTGGCAACTAACTGCAACCAGACCAGCTGAAAGCATACATGTCTGTCAACAGAGAATAGCCTGCAACACTCGGCACGCAAACAGTGTCAGGAGAGAACCGCCTGTGCTGCGCTGGAGGCAAGAAGGACAATATTTGGTGATGTCACAGTATCTCCCCTGGGGGCCTGCATCAGGAGACCGAGATACACACCATGATGGCTCCTTATAATGGTTTATGTGAATACGCAAGTGTGTGTGTGTGTGTGCGTGTGTGTAAGAGTTGGAATGCGCTTAACGATCATAAATAAACTCCATCGACCACAGTGTGTGTATGTGTGTGTTTCAGCATATTGCACTACAAACAAAGACCACATTCAATTATATGGTAATGCATCATGTTTATTGCCAGGTGGAGCTGGAAGTCACACCTCAGGGTACAATATAACAGGCATACCACTTCCTACCTGTCCATCCACTAAAACTGTTCTCCGTCTGTCTGTCCATTTGTCTGTCTCTCCCCCTGTCTGTCTCTCCCTCCCTCTGTCTGTCTGTCTCTCACTCTGTCCGTCTGTCTCTTTGTCTCTCCTTCTGTCTGACTTTCCCCCTGTCTGTCTCTCACCCTGTGTCTCTCCCTCTGTGTCTGTCTCTTCCTTTGTGTGTCTCTCCCTCTGTCCCTCTGTCTTTCCCTGTCTGTCTGTCTCTCCCCTTCTCTGTCGCTCCCCCTGTCTGTCTGTCTCTCCCTCTGTCTGACTTTCCCCCTGTCTGTCTCTCACCCTGTGTCTCTCCCTCTGTGTCTGTCTGTCTGTCTCTCCCTCTGTCTGACTTTCCCCCTGTCTGTCTCTCACCCTGTGTCTCTCCCTCTGTGTCTGTCTGTCGGTCTCCTCCTCTGTGTGTCTCTCCCTCTGTCCCTCTGTCTGTCTTTCCCTGTCTGTTTGTCTGTCTGTCTCTCCCCTTCCATCTCTCCTTCTGTCTGTCTCTCCCCTTCTCCGTCTCTCCCCCTCTCTGTCTCTATCACTCTGTCTCTCCCTCTGTCTGTCTCACATTTGAGAGCAACAAGTGTGTCTCACATATGTGTGTGTCAGCATATGTATGTATGCAGGTGTGTGTTTGTGCGTGCGTGCTCGTGTGTGCACTGCAGCCTGACTTTGCCTGCCCCAGTGGAAAGAAATGTGGTTTGTCAGGGGTTCCTGTGCAGATCAACAGGCAGATAGGAAGTGAGGCTGAGCTCAAGCATTGTGAAACACAGCACAGGCACACAGGAGCCTGACATCCCAATGTTAAATCCATACCCCCAAAACAAAACAAACAAACAAAAATATGACAATAAAAACGACAATAATTTGCCATACCTTTACGTTCCTTGATGGGCAACAGATTGTGTTTGTTTTTTTAAACACTGAAAGATTTGGAGCTACACTTTAAAAGGTGCTGTAGGTAAGATTGAAGAGCTATTATTTTAGTGCAAATGGGAAGAAATGGCACAGCATTTGCTCTGTCACCACTTTTCCAGTAAGGCAGTTTGAGAGCCAGTTGGGAGCCAGTGCCAAATCGCATACCAGTTCTTCGCATTTCAACAGCCAAAGAAATGGCTCTCGGCCAGGAAAACTGGTTCCAGAGCGGCACCAACTCTTTGCTGGACTTGAACCAAGAACTGCTTACGTCAGGGGCTGGGGGCGGGATTATCGTGACCAACAAGACCAACTAAACTGTGACTGCCATTTTTTAACACAAAGCTCCACGATGGAATCGCATCGATTACTATCCTAACAGATTATGTTAGTCCCTGTTGATTGCATCCCTATGCCGTGGGAGAAAGGGGCGGGGCACCCTGGGGGAAGAGCGAGAGAGAGAGAGAGTAAAAGTGTTATTAAAGCGTTTGACTGATGTTCAACTGGATGCTCTGTGTGCATTTATTATTTTCTTATGAAACCCAGTTAGGCGAACCTATGAACAGCCGGTTACACGTATCGTAATCGCCGTCCATAGCAATCAAGACAAGCAGCACAAATGTGTTGTACCAGTCGTGTTTGGATGCCAAAGTAGGCTTGCAAAGCCAGGAGCAACATTCGCGTTTCGGGGAAAGCGGAGACGTATACAGTGACGTAATGACGTGGCTCTCTAACCTGTGGAAAAGCAAACCGGTTCTGAGAAGGTTCGCAAATTGAACCAACTGCGAACCGGCACTAGCACCAGCCCAGCACTAGAACTAGGTTTGGGTTGGTGGAAAAGGGGTATGTGAGAATATTTCTCATTTCTGACCCATCGGGGCATCTTTTCTGTGGTTGGTTCTGGGAATCCATCTTGCCTGTCAATCACAGCTGCGTGAAATGCAACACTTGCATTCTCAATTGTGGAGAAATGTAGGGAGGATGGGAGCAAAGGGACGATTTTTGGATGTTCAGTTTAAAAATCTCTCTCTCTCCCTCCCTCCCTCTCTCCCCCCCCTCCGTTCCCCCTCTCCCCCTCCTTTAAAGCAGTGACCTGTTCACAACTGAAAACGAAAGTTTTTTCCTCCAATATGCAATTTTGAATTCAAAATTGTGGAGTGTGTGTGGTTGATAGCTGGTCTACAGCCTCACCTGGCCTGAGTGAGACTGATGAGACTCTGGTTCTGGGTGGGGCTGCACACCTGTGGTGCATGAGAGCAATCATGGCACCCAGGATAAACCAGCTATCACCACACACACTCAGGAGAGAGAGCCACTGTCATGGCAGAATGTAACATCTGCTCAGCGTATTACATCTCGCCATCTCCAATAAATGCATTCGACAACATGTACCTGTGTCCTGTGTCGGAGGGCCTCAGCAAAACCACTAAGGTGGCGTGTGGCAGGAGCAACTGCCACAAAAATGTTGTGGCCCAAATATATATATATATATATATATATATATATATATATATACAGTATATTGAAGGTGAAGGTGCTGCTTTGGGGCGCTTTGTTTAATAGCACCCAAGTGCATATATATATATATATATATATATATATATATATATATATATATATATATATATATATATATATATATGCACTTGGGTGCTTTTAAACAAAGCGCCCCAAAGCAGCACCTTCAACTCAAATGCTATGTTGAATAAACGGTCGGTGGTGTTGGGGACACAGTACTGCTGTGTTGGTTGGTGCTACATTGGCATTCTCTGATGTTCATGCATTCACTTTAAAACCCACCAAGCTTGCTAGCCGGTCTTTCACATTATCTGCAGCTTGAAGCCACAACCTGCAGCTTGAAGCCACAACCTGCAGCTTGAAGCCACAACCTTGATGCAGGTAAGAGTTTCAATATCTGTCTCTTTGTTGTATACAAGGTTAACCCAGCACTTATGAGTGCTTGAAACTTGTTCTATTGACATCCGATACTGGTACTGTACCGACCGCAATATATTGTTGTTTCACTTCTTCTGACAATTGTACTTATTGTAAGTCACTTTGGACAAAAGCGTCTGCTAAATGCCCTAAATGTAAATGTAATATGAGAGTCAACCGCCAACAGCTGACTAGACATATGACCTAAGAAAGAACTATACTTACTACACTACACTTAGAAACCTTTTTTTTTTTTTTTACTTGGATGACGATAGCCGGGCCATATCCAGGTAACTGAATCAAACTGAATTATATTTTTATTGCAGCACACGACAAGACATGTGTTATGGTGGATGGCTATTAGAAATAAAGGAGACAACTGGATAGGTATAGCAGACTTTACTTCACCATCAGTCACCCTTGCACATGGGAGAAGTTTGCCTTCGGGGCTTTCTGGCAGAAAGCCGCTGTAGTAGAAAGAGCAACAGAGTACATGTAGGGAGGAGGTTGTGGTGGATGAGGAGGTCAAATACAGTACTTTTACCCATGAGACTGGGGTTCGTGTCCTGAACCCTGTATTGTTTTTATTTTGAGTTTAGTTTTTTGTTTGATTTGCAGTTTGGTTAGTTTTACTACTTGGTGAGGTTTAGGCAGTACAACTACTTGGTTAAGGTTAGGGTTAGGCAACAAAACTACTTGGTCAGGTTTAGGGTTAGGGTTAGCTTTCTTGATTTGGTGAAGGCAAACTTCTCCCATGTGTGTCACCCTTACAGTACTAGACACTTCTTCTAGTCTCCCCAGAAAACTTACATCGCATCACATCACGTGCCGTAATTCATACTTGTGCCTCCTAGTGGATAGTATGAACACAACAACATGCCCTCTTCTAAACTCCATGTGTGAACTTTTGAAGGCATCACGTTGGTGCGCCTCAAGTTTGTCACGATCCCATGACGGAGCACGCACAGACACATCCACGCACCACCCACCGACCCAAACACCCACAGGGCTTTGATTGTTAGACCGCATTGTAGCACAAGACCACACCCCAAAAATCACAAATATGAAGAAGCACTTGAATAAGTGATAGCATTCTATAAATAAACCAAAATTAAATAATTCAAAAAAAGCAGAAATACATTTGAACAGTGTGAGCTGAACTTGGGGGTCTGGTAGTGAGGGGTATGCTTCAACGTACCTGGTAAAATTCCCTCAGCCATGTCTTCTGGAGGTTTTCCGGCTGGAAAAGAGAAACAAAACAAATCAGTTAGCGATGCAAACCACCACTTCTCCCTCAAAAGGTCACAAGTTGTTTAAAAATGATAAAAACCTGATGCAGATGTGCAAGTGTCTTTGAGAAAATGTGCCCCAGGAACCTTTTTAATATCGCAAATTGCAGTTGCCTAGCATGTTATTGCAGTTTACCACGGGTTAGGTATGCTAGTATGTACACTTGACTTAACAATTTGGTTAAGACTGTTTCCATAGACTCCATAATATAAAAGCAAATGTTTGCACGCAAACTGAACGGTTAGCACTGGGCGTTTTGTTTCCTGGTGTAAATATAGTAATGAGGGTACAGGTTGACTGTGAGCGCCCTACGCTTTCCGTTCTCTCGCATTCACCTACTCTCTCCCCCTCATTTTCTCCCTCTCTCTCTCTCCCCCCTTCCCTCTCTGTATTTCTTTTCAGAGACCTGGCCTTCATTTCCATTGTGCTGTGGAATGACAGCACCCCGGACAGTCCACCATTTAAGGAGAGATCTCCTCCCAGTGTCGATAGAATTCTGATGAACTGCATTGCGTGTGCGTACAGCGCGTGTGTGTGTGTGTGTGCGTGTGCGTGCGCCCGCATGCATATGTGTGTGTGTGCTTGTGTGTGAGAGAGCATGTGCAGTGCTCTCCTGCTCCATCAGTGCATGTTGGTGCAGTATCCTTGGATAACTTTAGCAGACCAGAGAACACCAAACACCTCAATGCCATGGCAACGCAGCAGCAGGGAAAAATAACTGAAAGAAAATGCAACTAAGCAAATTACCAGGCTATGCTATGCAGGGCTGTGCTAGTTCTAAACAAATACTACCAGTAGCAGGAGACTAAAATATAGTCACAACTATTCTTGGCGCATTTGAGTACAAGTGTCAGTCCATCAAAGGATTGTGTGTGTGTGTGTGTGTGTGTGTGTGTGTGTGTGTGTGTGTGTGTGTGTGTCCAATTATTCAGGGATCTGTGAAATTAATAACGAGTGCAGTATTATTCTTTATCCATTAAGATAAGTTCTAGTGAATAAACACCAAGCATATCTTGTGTGGGTACGACAGAAAGAGTATAAATGGTTAATTTGTAGGTCATAATATTCCCATTGCATATTTAGGTAGTGATACTATAAAAAGCTCATTCACAATGAATGATGGCTCCAGCAGAAGCTTAGCGTATCCTTCAAACTGTGTGTGTGTGTTGCTTCTGCCAGATCCAACCATGCAGAAGGTCTATATAAGGACATCAGCACTGGACCTTGTCATTAATCACTTGGAAAGAAAAAGAAAGAGAGAGAAAAAGAAAGAGAGAGAGAGAGAGAGAGAGAGAGAGAGAGAGAGAGAGAGAGAGAGAGAGAGAGAGAGAGAGAGAGAGAGAGAGAGAGAGAGAGAGAGAGAGAGAGAGAGAAGAGACCTGCCACCTGACCAGTCTGTTGTGGTGTCAAGACTTAAGTACAGTAAGTACAGTAAATGGACCATGCCGCTGCCTGTGTTACAAGCAGAAGTTGCCTCTGGTTTTGATTGTATGTTGTACATCCTTAGGGCCCTATTTTGCCGGTCTGAAACGCAAGTATGAACCGCAAAGCGCAAGTAGCTTTGTGGGCGGATCTTGGGCGCTGTTGCTATTATACTGGCGGGATAAATGACGCTCGCGCCCAGCGCAAATCTAAAATGGGTTGGTCTGAAGTAGCTACATTAGTCATAGGTGTGGTTTGGGCGTAACGTGCAATAAACCAATCAGAGCGTCGGCTCACATTCCCTTTAAAAGCAGGCGCGCTTGTTCCATGGCGAGCACATCGCCAATACTGACCAGACGTGTCCAATCCCGCCGTAGCGCGCGCATGGCCATCAGAGGGAAAAATAATTAGTTATTCTGTTTAAATCTTTTCAGCTTTTCATTTTCCGTTGACAAAATGTAAATGAAGAAATGTCACAAAGACATACTTTCCGATGTTTTGGCCTCACTCTCACTGAATCACGAGGTTATGAATGCTATGCATGGGATATATTTGCAATGTAGACCGAGATTACTTTGCTTATAGACAGCGCTTGAAGTGGAAAAAAATAAGTGCCAGTACTGCGTACGACGGGGGGGGGGGGGGGGGGGGGGGCGATTGTCGACCGGGGGGGGCCGGTCATAACCCACCCCGGACCTACGACCGACGAGGGGGGTGGGGGGGGCAGCCTGTGACAAGTGCCAGTACGCAAGAAAAAGTGCCGGTGCGTACCGGCCCACTTCAAGCACTGCTTATAGATGAGCTCTTCTGTCAAATAAGCTGAAGCGCATTTTCAGTCTGCCGAATATCTTTCAGTTACACGGCTTCGTGTTTCTGTGTTTCCGATTATAAAACATTTCACGCGCTGTTGATGGCATAATAAAAGGTGTCATGTGTCTTGCGACTATTGGTCAAACAGGTTAATTTGATCCGTCATTACTATTAGCCTGAATATTTTTGGGTAACTGTGTACGCTAGATTTACGCCTATTTGTTCACATATGTAAAAATGGGACTGCTTCCTTGTAGATGAGAGAAGCAAAGTGTATGCACGTTACACACACTACACTATGGCCATCGGGACGGCTGGCCGTCGGGAGGTTCGGGAGATTTCCCCAACGGCCGGACGATTTCAGGCCGAGCCGGCCGGCCGTAATTATTTTTTTATTTTATTTTATATTTTTTTATTTGGTGTAGCTATTATTTTTGAGCCGGCCCCCCGTCAACAATCACGCATTCCCCCCCCCCCCCCCGTCAACAATCGCGCATCCCCCCCCCCCCCCCCCCCCCCCTCCACCGTCAACAATCGCGCATTCCCCCACCCTGATTATGGCCAAGCGCCCTTAAAATAGGGTCTGAATAAGCGCCACTGACTTTAAACTAGGTTTTTTCTGGTCTGTGGCGCTATTGTTTTGTGAAAGTGCAGAATAGCACCAGGGAACGTTTGCGCCGGGACACGCCTCCTGTTTTCGCTGAACCGCCCCCGGAGCGCAACTTCATTCCCCAAGTGAAGGACTTGCGCCTTGCGAGGGAAAATTCCAATGTGCGTCGGGTGCAAAATAGGAATTCCGCAAGCGCCAGTGAACAAAGTCAATTGCACTGAGTGCAAGATAGGGCCCCAAATGTCAAGTTTCACTATTCAGGCGATAAGATAAAACAAGATGGTGTTCTGTTTCTATGATTTGTAAATCATAAATCACAGAGATTGTAACACAGATGATCAGCTGAGTCTCTGGTTCATGCAGATACTACAGTGTTGGTTGGTTCAAGGTGGAGCCCACAAAGTAAAATCGAAACTAAACTTGTTTGTGACAGCGGGGTAGCTCACCCTGTTGTTTAAGATTGTTTCAGCTGCACAGACTCCAGTTTCTTTA
The DNA here is from genome assembly GCA_030340625.1 of Merluccius polli. NCBI lineage: Eukaryota > Metazoa > Chordata > Actinopteri > Gadiformes > Merlucciidae > Merluccius > Merluccius polli. The sequence continues at coordinate 54,844 of JAOPHQ010004941.1, forward strand.
CCAAATGTAATGACGGTTACCAAGTCGTGCATCAGATCTAATATGAGTCCTCTCGCTATACGAGCCTGCTGAGGGGAGATAGGCTTTAGCGGCTTACCAAGAGTATTGAAAGTATCTAAGTGTATTTTTGAAGTTCTCCTTCATCAAACACCTGCTTTCGAGCACAGTCATCCCCTGTAACAGGCTGTGGCAGCGTGAGCATTGGCAACAGTCCCTCCGCCCTGCTGTCCACGTTCAAGCAGTATAGCATGGCATGAACGTTATGACACAGTGAGCAAATGGCGTAGAGCCAATCGGGAAGCCCGACCGACTAGCTACAATTTAATCAGTCCTCCTGAAATAGTCAACTTATAGTCTTATATATACATATGTAGTCCTGACTAGCTCAACTGGTAGGGCATGGCATTAACGTTGCCAGGGTTAGGGGTTCGATTGTATGTATGTATGTAATATATATATATATATACACTCACCGGCCACTTTATTAGGTACACCTTGCTAGTACCGGGTTGGACCCCCTTTTGCCTTCAGAACTGCCTTAATCCTTCGTGGCACAGATTCAACAAGGTACTGGAAACATTCCTCAGAGAGTTTGGTCCATATTGACATGATAGCATCACGCAGTTGCTGCAGATTTGTCGGCTGCACATCCATGATGCGAATCTCCCGTTCCACCACATCCCAAAGGTGCTCTATTGGATTGAGATCTGGTGACTGTGGAGGCCATTTGAGTACAGTGAACTCATTGTCATGTTCAAGAAACCAGTCTGAGATGATTCGCGCTTTATGACATGGCGCGTTATCCTGCTGGAAGTAGCCATCAGAAGATGGGTACACTGTGGTCATAATGGGATGGACATGGTCAGCAACAATACTCAGGTAGTCTGTGGCTTTGACACGATGCTCAATTGGTACTAATAAGCCCAAAGTGTGGCAGGAAAATATCCCCCACACCATTACACCACCACCACCAGCCTGAACCGTTGATACAAGGCAGGATGGATCCATGCTTTCATGTTGTTGACGCCAAATTCTGACCCTACCATCCGAATGTCGCAGCAGAAATCGAGACTCATCAGACCAGGCAACGTTTTTCCAATCTTCGATTGTCCAATTTTGGTGAGCCTGTGCGAATTGTAGCCTCAGTTTCCTGTTCTTAGCTGACAGGAGTGGCACCCGGTGTGGTCTTCTGCTGCTGTAGCCCATCCGCCTCAAGGTTCGACGTGTTGTGCGTTCAGAGATGCTCTTCTGCATACCTCTGTTGTAACGAGTGGTTATTTGAGTTACAGTTGCCTTTCTATCAGCTCGAACCAGTCTGGCCATTCTCCTCTGACCTCTAGCATCAACAAGGCATTTGCGCCCACAGAACTGCCGCTCACTGGATATTTTCTCTTTTTCGGACCATTCTCTGTAAACCCTAGAGATGGTTGTGCGTGAAAATCCCAGTAGATCAGCAGTCTCTGAAATACTCAGACCAGCCCGTCTGGCACCAACAACCATGCCACGTTCAAAGTCACTTAAATCACCTTTCTTCCCCATTCTGATGCTCGGTTTGAACTGCAGCAGATCGTCCTGACCATGTCTACATGCCTAAATGCATTGAGTTGCTGCCATGTGATTGGCTGATTAGAAATTTGCGTTAACGAGCAGTTGGACAGGTGTACCTAATAAAGTGGCCGGTGAGTGTATATTGTGTGTGTGTGTGTTTTATTTATAAAAAACAACATTAACAGTGGCAACAACAATAAAGGAGCCATCATCATCATCATCATCATCATCATCATCAACTAATAATCATGATGACCTTTTTCCCCCTTAACTTCTCTTTGACTACAGAGAGTACAAACCAAGGGGGGGGGCTGGACACATTTAGACCCCTAACCCTTACCAAGTCCAGAACAGAAACCTAACAGATCGGGAACAGACTGGGACCAAAACAAGTAGACTAATACATGTGGGGACTAAAAGATGACGGCGGGATGATTGATGGGTAGTTTTATTGTTGTCAGATGGACGGGGTGACTCAGCTGGTCTCCCTGTGACTCAGAGAGATGTCACACAAGCAACGCGGCGAGCTCAGTACTAGCTGCTGGCCTTCGCTCACTCACTGGTCTGAAGCGGGTAAATAAATGAAACGTTACATAACCAAAGACGAGGTTCGAATGATCTCTTTGTGATTCCATGAGGTTTTCGCGTTTCCCGTAAGTATGAATTGTGTGTGTATTATGTTGTGTGTGTGTGTGTGTGTGTGAGTTCCATTTACGCAATGACCAATGAACAAAGACCAACCCTGTAGCCACTTTGCACAATGGCAATCACAATCTGACCTTGGAATTAAAGTGTGCTGTTCCTAAGAAACGAAACAGTTTGGTGTGTGTGTGTGTGTGTGTGTGTGTGTGTGTGTGTGTGTGTGTGTGTGTGTGTGTGTGTGTGTGTGTGTGTGTGCTGCTGCTGCTGCTGCTGCTGCTGCTGCTGCTGGCGAACTCTGACCCTCTTTTGTGTCCAAATGTCCAACATTATACGTAACGGTAATAAAAGCAGAACCCATTTTGCACCCTTTACTCACTCCTCTCCTGCGTCACCACTGCTTGGCACCACACTGAACCCGTGAACCCCTGCCACCTTGAATCTAATATTCATTTAGGTGTATGAATACTTGCATCATGAAAACATAATAGTGATCAATTCACTACCAATTCTCCTCAATACACTCTCAGTATAAAGCTGTACTCGATTACTAGTTGTCGGTTAGCGTGAGTCGATTGTTTTCCTGGCAGGCACAATATAAATATAATAGACGCAATGTAATAACCCTAGTACTCCATAGTCATTCAAATGTTAAATCATGTGCCTGTTTTGAGGTAATGGACAACTATACAGTGTATATATAAAAAAAATCATGATTTAGTTTAATTTATTACATCTCCGTCCACTTTGTGTAAAATGGTGGTGTCGTTTTATGAGCGCGTTGAATGGAAATCCTGACTCATTTCAGCCTAGTGACGACAACGCGAACACAAGTGCCTTTTGTTCACCCTAATGGGTTTCAATACAGAGATACGCTGTTTTGGTGTGTGCTCTCGTCTCGTGGCCACGCATTACGTCACCGCTTCCTCTCTTCCTTCACCTCCGCCCCACACCAGACAACACGCGTGTGCGTGTGTGTGTCTGTAACCCTGCACACACCGCCTCTCATATGATTATTCTCCAAATAAACACACGCACACACATATGTGCAGCATGCTATCTCAGGGAGTGTGTGTGTGTGTGTGTGTGTGTGTCCTTATCTAACCTTGCACACACCAGACCTCATGTGACATAGCATAGAGACACATCTGCACAGCACAGATACACACACTTAAACATGCACACGCACACAAGCAATCTCAGGGATGTAATAATCCCTTGGAACCCATGTTGCATGTTGGCAACGGGGGCGATAATGTCTTCACAGGTCTAATTCACAAACAATAACTGTTCATTGTGTTTCATTCTGCGTGTCATGGAGAGTATTTACAATGCAAAGATAAATTATCTCTTACGACGCATACTTTTTGTTTATTCTGGCTTTTCTGCAGCGTCGGCACCTGGATCTATAAAGACCTGTTGTTGTTTTTTTAGCACAGGGATTACATAGATTTTTCCCAGAACACCCAACATTGATTGCAGATGCAATTTAAACCAACCTCGGAAATCCTTCAGGTCAATTTTCATGTACTTTCTCGAATAACAAACAATACAAATATAAGCGGAGGGGCGGGTGTGCGATTGTATTAAAAAATAAAGATGCCGACCAAGGTGAAAAGCTAGTTTTCTAATAATAATAATTCAGAGTACACTGCTTTGGTATTCCCCTTGAATTAAAGGCCACAACTAGTGGCGCCCCGGCAGAAGTAATATAAAAGTTAATATCTAGAACAATACGTTCCAGTTCATAATACAACTATATATATATATATATATATATATATATATATATATACTCTGGAGATTTTTGAATATGAACAATTTGATTATAGTGACCTTGTTTGAACAAATGTCAAGGAGTGGAATTGGATTTAGAATTAGAGATTTCATGCAGAGGAGGTGGACGTTATACGTTTCTTTGTGGTCGTGTGAAAGCAAATATGAAACGGGGTAGGAATTCTGAAGTCAGCGCTGACAATTTAAACAAATCCACAAATGAGGTCTGACGTGCGGCGACACACAGTTGTCATCCATCTCGCCGAACGTAGTTTCGCTCCTTGATCACACGCCATGAAGAGAGAACATGAGCCGACAGCCGTTCGCAGCTGTAACTGACCTGGGAAAGCAGTGTCTGAACCTCTGGCACACACACACACACGCACACACGGGGGTGGAGCCGAATCCCAATACGGTACTCGGAAAAGCACAAATAGTGGGTTTTTACGAATATTTATTTCGGTGGGTATTTGTGCTGACTGATAAATTGTATTTTCATCGCTTGCGATATGAACATGCGCGATGCACAAAAACTGAAACCTGAAACCCGATGAATAAGAATTTACACGTGCCATGGTGGCTTTGAAATTGTTTATTATGGAAATATAATTTCCATACGTTTAGTTACAATGTTCTTAAGTCAAGTATTTAACATTTTCTGTAATTAAGTTATTTTTTAGTCCGCCTACTTGCCTGAACCTATCAGCAAATGTAAGTGCTATTTTATTTATTGCTGGATATAAGGTATTGAAGTATTGATGAGGTGTTTTTTCTCAGTGTTCATTTCTAAAATTGGTTGACAATGTTAAACATTAATATTATAATAATATAATAATGTTAATAATGTTTCTTATTTCCAAAGTGTTGATCATTTCTTTCGCAGAGATTTCCAAACAAATGAACATCTTGTGTTGTTTGTGGTCGCTAGGCTTTGAGGAAACGGAAAGCGATCCGGTTTGTTTCGCGACAGCGGCGCAAAAATAATACCACTTTGAAATGCTAGGGTGGGAAAAGTTGAAAAGTTGTCTACAGCCACTTTAAGTGTTCATAAATATTATAATAGTTTATTGAAGAACACTTATACACTTTAATATTCTAAAATTAGAAGTGTAATAACAACAAAAACAAAAAAAGGATTGTTACGCCTATTTCCACTTTTATTCGAATACAAAGAATTTTGCTGCCTCAACAAATACAGATACAAATACTGAGCTCTCTGCACATCCCTCTGGTGCACACACGCACACACGCACACACAAACGTACGTGCCTGTGGTGTGTGTGTGGAGTGTGTGTTGTTGATGGCTGGTTTACAGCCTCACCTGGCCAGAGTCTGACTGATTGGACTCTGGCTGGGTGGGACTGCACACCTGTGGTACATGAGCAATCATGGCACCCAGGATAAACCAGCTATCACCACACACACTCAGCAGGAGCCACTGTCATGGCAGCTTGTAACATCGGCTTGGCTTGTAACATCTTGCCATCTCCAATAAAAGCATAATTGACCAACATCTACCTGTGTCCTGTGTCGGAGGGCCCCAGGAAAAGCCACTGAGGTGGCGTGTGGTCAGGAGGAACTGCCACAGTGCCTATACAACATAGGCATACATGCACACACGCATGCACATGCATGCACTCGCACAGAACCACATGCATACAAACACACACTTATGCACTTCTGCACAAACTAAAAGCACGCACACACAGACACACATCTTGACTTCATACAAGCACGACCAGGAGGACCACACACACACACACACACACACACACACACACACATACACATACACATACACACACTCACACTCTCCCTGTGTGTACCAGAGGAGTAGTAGGACACAACCTTGAAACAAGCTCTGTGATCCTCGGGGGAAATTCTCCCCCCCCCACACCCCCCCCAGTCTCCCCAGCCCCCCCTTCTCCTCTCGCCTGAGATGGCCTGCTTGTGAAAGCAGAACTCTCCCCCCAGCTTCGTTCCATCCATTTATCCGTCCATCTATCCATCATCCCTCCGTCCATCCATCATCCCTTTATCTGTCCAATAGGCAGCGAAAGAGTGAAACCCTTTTGTTCATAGGCCATTAGTCCCTAGGACAGATGTTTTCCCGGGAGAGAGAGCGACACAATGGCAGCGATAGGTGTGTTTACGTGTGTCCGTGTCCGTCCATGTGTGTGTGTGTGTGTCTGTGTGTGTGTGTACGCTTGCTCCCCGGTGGATGTAGCACGGTGTACTGATGTATTCTTCTCTTTCTTTACCTGAGAAAGATCTATGGCCGCCGAGGTTGCGAGTCAGAAGGCTGTTTGGCCATCACTCACGCCTGCGTCCGCTCGGCCATCGGTGAGTGGTTGATTTAACACGCGACGGGAGATCCGATAAGCGCTTGGGGGGAAAAAAATCACGCTGACATTGAACGACGTTGTTTCAAAGTCCTTCAGGCGTGTCGCTGAGAAAAGTAAATGAACATAAGAAGAATAACTAAATAGCGGCGCAATCGAATAAGATGTAACAATCAGGGCTTGAAAACGAAATTATTTTTCAATCGTTCCGCTCCGAACGGAACCGGTATATTTAACGTTTTCGTTCTTGCGTTCGGCCACCAACATATCGTTCCTGAACCGGTTCGGAACGTAAAATAACGTTTGTTCTTAACGTTCCGGCAGTGTTATTGGGCCTAGTCTATTTTTGTGGTCGATACCTTACAATAGACCTAGTTATTGGTATATAACCATAGACCTAGTTATTGGTATATAACCAGGGTGGTGGTGGGAATTTGTGACAGCTGAGCTTAGCGGGCGGCGAAGTGAACGCGGCAACCGGAATTTTTTTTTTTTTTCATGAAATAGGCTATGCTTTTGTGAAATTGTATAGGCTATATAGAGAACGAAAAAAAAACGTTATTAACCGGTTTTGGGGATTTCAGAATAACGTTTCTGTTCCGGAACAGTTGAAGACCATTTGGTTTTCGTTTCCGTTTCCGTTCCTCGTAAAATTCCGTTCGTTTTCGGTTTTCTTTTTCGTTCCTTGAACCGGTTCGGAGCCCTGGTAACAATACATGTTTATGAGATTGTATTGTACTGTATTGTATTGTATCGTACCGAGGCTGGACCGGCATGATCTCGTTCCACAGTTTTTAATTTTGATTGGAAAAGAAAATGCTCATAATAATAATTTGATAATGAAACATGAGGTTTTCTGACCCATGACAATGAGGCAGAATGAGATGCGAGCGAGAGAGAGAGTGCTAGACAATTCTAGCGAAAAGGCTAAGCTACGCTCCTTTGTCGATAGCAATTTCCCAATTCAATTAAATAGTAGGTTTTTTTTCTTAAGCGGTAATTAAGAACGGGCCAATATGGCTGTCGAAAGGACACCAAAGACACCCAATATATGTACTTATTTTTTTTTTGCTGAAGTTATTAGCTTGTAGTTGTGGAGTCCTTCTACTGCTCTACTGCTCCTTCAGCGTGCTTTTCACTTCCCTGCGCTGGCACAATTTTCTTTATATTCGCCCTTTTCTTGTCTTGTCACATTGATTTAGAAGACATTTACTCCCCGGTACGTATGGAACCACGGCAGATTAGATTGGCCTTCACCCCAAAGCATTGATGCATTCACCCTTCTCCATTTTCTCCCTCTCTCCCTCCCTCCCTCCCTCCGCCCCCCCCCCCCCCCCCCCACACACACACACCCGTTCCACCCAACAATCTCAATCTCCCTCGCCCACGCCACTCTCGTCGTGGTGGCAGTCGGACTAGCTCGCTCGCTCGCTCGCTAGCTTAGCGTGAGCATCAGCGCTCCCTGTCCTTGGCTCAACCTGCCCCCCTGAAAATGAGTATACATTTGCATGCATTAGCGCTCTCCCGTGGCTAGCCTGCTACCCAACTGCGCCGTCGAGTCTGATTAACGTTCCCAGCCGCGCCGCTTCTCACAGCAGTCGAGGAGCTGCCTGGCCCGCGCGCACATCAAACACGGGGAAGTACAGGCAGAGAAAAACACAACACATAGTAGTGTGTGTGTGTGTGTGTGTGTGTGTGTGTGTGTCAGTATGCATGTATATTCATGCATGCGCTGGCATACTTTCTATACATGCAGGCAACGCTCACGCATACACACAGCCAAGCCTGAGGCCATCTAATTTTCAAATATAATCACTAATGCTCTCTCTCTCTCTCTCTCTCTCTCTCTCTCTCTCTCTCTCTCTCTCTCTCTCTCTCTCTCTCTCTCTCTCTCTCTCTCTCGTAGAGACCCTGCTTTTGTTATGCTGCTATAGACTTCCCAGCAACAAACTTGAACCTTGAACCTCTCTTCCTGCACAGCCCATTCTGTATGATCTCTACTGGCTGGCTTGATTTGAGCTAATTCAGATACAGGGTGTTGGGGGCATCCTGCTCCAGGATGCTTACAGGTAGGCTGTGGACATGGGGGATCGAACCCGGGAACCCGGGGCTGGGAGTCGAACATCGATAGCCACTACCCTATCCGGCGTTCACGCCGGGAGCCATCGCAGAGGGACCACAGCGATACGCGTAGAGTGGAAAGGGATCGGGAACAATGTAGCTAACTAGGAGTCTACTGTGATTACAGCATGTGAGCACATTGTGGGTTCAGCCGGCACGCCAGGTGTGTTTTCCTGTGGTGAAATGCCCCGTTGTGTTGTACAATTGTTAAGAGTAAAACAAATGGAGGCGTTCTTTGGGATTTGTTAAGCCGTGTGTGAGTTTGGATCGGTGTTGGTGGCGGCGTGGTAATTTAAGTGTAAAGCAAATGCTCTGAACCCTGCGTTTGGCGGGTACTATGTCCTCTAAAATAATACACTATTATCTGGTATAGTTTTTGACATTCAGTAATCTTGACTGCAAATTACTTTGTGTGAATTATTTGCAGTGTATGGTGTGGGCGGGAGGCGGTGTCTGTGTGTGTGTGTGTGTGTGTGTGTGTGTGTGTGTGTGTGTGTGTGTGTATGTGTGTCCCGGCATAAATCTTGTGGGCACTGGGATGTGTGGCTAAATTCTGACACACACACACACACACATAGTTGTGTTTATTAGCAGTTTGACATTCAACCCAAGGCGGAGGAGGTAAAGGCACCAGCCGAGTTTGGAGGAGACGGGGGAAGGATGGGAAGGGTACACGTATCCGTGGAAACCCCCATCGTCTGTTGATACTTGTGTGAGCTGTGATTGGTCGAGCTCTATGCCCCCCCCCCCCCCCCCCCCGCTACAGGCGCTGGAGCATCACATTGTCTGCTCTCTCTCTTGCTCTCTCTCCCTCTCTCCATCTCTGACTCATGCTCGCTCACAGTTTTCGGCTGGAGTCCCCTCCCATCCCCCCACCTTCTTTCATTCTTTATTATTTTTTGAAGAAAGGAGGGCAGTGCAACAGAGCGAGAGAGAGGCAGGGAGAGAGGAGCACACAGTAGACAGGTGGTGTGAAAGTGGTTTGAGGAAAATGAGGGGGTATTGAGAAGTGTTCCTCAAAACCCACCGTGTGTGTGTGTGTGTCGTAACAGTAAATGAGTGGTTTATAAGTGGACTGGTGACACGACACACACCCTGCCTTCACAATCCCCCCCCCCCCCCGCCAGTTTACATCTGCAGTCTAATAAGCATGGACTGAGGTGAAGTCCAACATTGTGTGTGTGTGTGTGTGTGTGTGTGTGTGCGTGCGTGCGTGTGCGTGCGCGCGACTTTTCGCCACACATGGCATTTGAAAGGAAACGCTTCATCTTCATAGACGGTGGCAGTGTTTAGCTGCTACTCTGTGACATACTGCCGTGGGTTATTTAGAAGTGTGCAGTGGGTGCACGAGACTTGCATGACATACCAGCATTTCACAAATCAATGATTTGTCATATGTTTGTTCCTCCGCATTAGAGGTATCCTCATGTGACAATGTGAATGTGCATATGCAACCATTTTAAGTCCGCCACTGATGCAGATAGATCCAAACGAAAGAATAACTGGAATCCAAAATGAATCAAATCAAATATCAGAAATGCAATAAAAACCCACACTAAATAGATACACTGCGTCTATCATAAACTCATCATTTAACAAGAACAACAACAACAACAACAACAGCAATTTTCAGCAAATGTAAATTCAGACGGTCTCCTGTTCTGGGAAACGTATATCGATCTCCCCTCATGGTACCACCACAGGGGGTGGTACCATGAGGGGGTGGTACTTGATTTATATATGTATACCGTATGTATTTCTCATTGTATCACGTATGCACTTGCTACTGCGCGTTCATGGGAGCAAATCGAGGGCCACAGCGGGTGTTGATGCAACGCGTCTCTGTGCACACGTGTTGCACGCGTGTTTTATGTATCCGTGTGCTGGTGTGTAAGCGCATAGCGGTTGGATATAGGCGACGGCATTGCGCTTTTTTGGGTCTTTGTTTAGTGTTGTGTGCATGCGTTATGTAATGCATGTACAGGATGGCATGTGCTTGCTGTGAGATGCTTTGCACAAATAGGAAAGAGAAAGAAATGGGAGGAAAGACCGACTAACAGGCAAACCGAAGGGTGAATACAGACACACGGACAGAAAGCTAGAGACGAACATACAAGACAGACAGACAGACAGACAGACAGTTACAGACACGAGCGAAGGGAGTGAAACCAACAAACGGTTAAATCCGGAGCGTCCTTTTTATTTATTTTTTTTCCGTCGATTCGTTGCGAGGACAGTTGCCATGGCAACACAGCTGTACCAGCTCTTCTTCTCCTTCTTCTGCTGCTTCTTCTTCTTCTTCTTCTACTCCTCGCTCCGTGCGCACAACAAAGCACAGCACAGGCGAACGCCGACACCGAGCTCCTTTTATGATATGTTTTATCCCGAGGCGCGTTTCAAACCATCAATTCTCCACGTTCGAGGCGTCTTTGTTTTTTTTTCTTATGTTTGGCATCACACATTTCCCTCTCAACTTCAGGCGTGGAGATAGTGAAACAGGGCCTATTTTGGATTCGGTGGCTCACTAGAGATCACTGGAGGTCATTCTATGCAGAACATTGTTATGGCACAGGTTCAGCATCGTTGTCATGGCGATAGGGGGGTCGAGGGAGGGAGGGAGGGAGGGAGGGAGGGAGGGAGGGAGAGAGAGAGAGAGAGAGAGAGGGAGAGAGAGAGAGGGAGAGAGAGACAGAGAGAGAGAGGGAGACGGAGAGGGAGGGAGAGGGGGAGGGAGGGAGGGAGAGACTAATAATAATGTATATAGGAGGAAGGCAGAAATGAGAAGGGAAAATATGGTAAGTAGAAAATAATTTGGGTGAAGATGAGTTTGAGTTGAGCTCTTTTTTTATTCATTTATTTCATTGAGTCACAATGTTGCCTTGGGAACTTTTGCAAAATATGAATTTTAGAGTAATTATGTTAATTTGTTTAATTTATTTAATTTAGGACCGCTCTAAAAAAATTGATTATCACACTTTCTTACTCGGAATTACAGTTTGAATAATTGCGAATAATGAAATAAGGATGTTTATCTCTTTAGGAAATTAACACGGGTGCTTTTGTTCACTCAACACAGTTGGACGCCTCTGGCTCATTTGTGAACTTTTTTTGAGTCGTTGTGTGTGTTTGTTTGTGTTAATCAAGTAGAAACTTGTGTGGGGTTGGGGGGTGGTGTGGGCTGCCTATCAGACAGAACCACCACCAGCATAGATGGCTTTTAAAGCTTTTTGTTGTGCCTTAGTGGGAGGGGACGCTGCTGTGAAGTCATATGGTGAAAAATTATTCTTGATTTGTGTCCTGCGTTGAATTTCTATAAAACAACACGCGCCTCTTTTCGCGAATTATTCGGTTACACAGCCGCCGACTGAGATCTGCGTAGCAGGGGTAAACAAAAATAGAAGAAAGACAAAATCAACAGCTCTCAATTTATTTTCCTGTCAGTGTAATGTTTAATAATCAAGTTCAATCAAGTTTCACGTTTAACTTTTAAGATTTAAACATCTTTGACCTTATGGGGTTATTTTAAGTATGATTAAGTGCAGTTCCCTGATGATTCTAATGCAGCGTAACATTTTACTATTTTGTCATTCAGCAGACACTTTTGTACAATGCCACCTTCGACTGCGATCATTGGGACTCGAACCCCGAACCTTCTGAGCTCGGAGCCAAATGCCCCCCTCACCGCAAGACGAAACCTGTTGTGTTAATAAGCTGCCGATGGATTTAGCGCTCCAAGGCTATAACCAAATGAGACCCCACCTGGTGGTCTTAACATTGTCCCTGACCTCCCGGAGAGCAGTCGCACACACAAGGTTTTCGAAGGACATTGAGC
>JAOPHQ010004942.1:0-61853 GCA_030340625.1 Merluccius polli
ATGCCCTCATCACGTGCCAAAACACAAAGAGACGGACTCCTAAATGACGCCTGATGAATCAACGCAGTGCTCTGCTGACACCGAGTGGCAGAGAGCGGTACTGTAATTCACGTTGATTTAAACCTATGATTTGAACGTTAAATGTAAAATACTTGGCTAAAGTACATTTAAAAAATATATGTTAATGAATGATTATCATTCAAAAATGTACTACAATACCCTAAATAGACAAAACAAATTTAGTTTAAATGAAAATGATCAATGTCGGACCGGCCAAACTAAAAAATATATAGCCTAAGTAGACTTTGTTTACTTACCTAAAAACATTTAATAAAATGTGCAATGTTTCAACAGACTTGTGAGGAATGCTGTTGTTGATGTTTTCCCAGTCCTGACCAGACCTCTGCTTGATGAATTTGAGTGACAGGTGACAGTAGTAGGAGCATGAAGCCCAGACACACGGCCAGCAGCACCAGATAGCAGGAGTACAGCGGGTGCTGGTTCATCTTCATGGCCTCCACTACCTGGGGAGAGCAACGACAACGTCAATGTGCTCATTTCAGTCGTCAGCACGTCTGTCACATATGTAATGTGTTGCCTTCAAATTATTTTACAGGCAAGAAGCACTGTCTCTTAACTTCCCTGCCGGTTGACTTAACGTTTGTCAAATTCAAAAGGGAGTTGGAAATGAAATGGCCAAGTGCGCATAATCAGGCCGACAGATGACTTTACGTGAATGTGTAATGAAAATCGTATTCCTTGTTTATTGTGTCATTTTGTTTTTGCGTTTTCACATGTCAAACATTTAATTTGACTTTTTTTCCACATCAACATTCAACAGAAAAGTCAAATAAAGTAAGTGTTAACACTTTGACATTGAGTTTTGAATTACATTTTTGTTAAGAACTGTAATGTAACAGGTCCTGGTGTGAGGTCACACTCACGTGGTATGCCGTCGATGTCCAGTGTAATGTGGCCGAGGGAGACGGGGGTACATGTTTTCCGTTAAACTGCACCAGCAGCATGCCCTGAAAGCCCCAGCGCATGAAGGAGGCGTGGGACAGCCACGAGGCCACTGGTAGGACACACACACACGCACACACAGGTCTCATGATGTTGGGTCTTGATGTAGATTTTTAAATTGTTTTGGTCAACCTGTGTGTGTGTGTTTATTTTGGAAGGCGCTTTACAAATATGTTCTAATTCTGCTGCTTTCTTTCTCTGCTACACTGTCAACACTATTAATATGTTATGACTGTGTCCACACTGATCATCCTATCTCTGTCCATGTTACTGTCTTCGCTTATCGACTATATGCCACTATGTCAACCTTTGCTTGGTTACCGTAAACCATGTGTATTCATTTCAATGTATTGTTTGTTCTCAGTCTTGTTGTGCGAGGGAAAGCCGCGTCATGCTGCAAACATATGTGCAAACATACCATGGGTAAACACACAGAGTTGGCTTCTGATTCTCTCTCTCTCTCTCTCTCTCTCACCCTTGAACTTTCACCCAAGGGTGAGAGGAGGAAGAAGATGAGGAAGATATGACAACAAAGACCATCTCTCACCCAGCCACATGTTCTCCAGGTTGATGACAAATCCTCCTGTGAGGTAGAAGATGGTGAAGAGGGCGTTGCCCATGAAGGCGGAGGTCTGCAGGGTGGGCAGAGACGCCGCCACAAACAGTGCCATGCAGCGGCTGCAGTACACCATCAGCCACACCAGCAGGAAGTTGAGCAGGAAGCGGTCTGGCGCCCCATTCAGCCCTGCCAGCCAGTATATGGGGAGAGCGTAGGGTGAACCTAGCCTAGTCCTAACTAGACCTTGGTACTCATTTCATTCATACTAAAGGTCTAGCAATGCTGTAGAGACAAACAATGTCTCACTTGAAGGCGGGTGCTGTTGAAGTTTAAAACCTATTGGCTCTGCCCAGTGCCACTCTGGATCTGCCTTAACCAATCGCTAACGTTTGGGTCGTGACGTATTTCATGCGGCCAGAAACCACGTTGCGCGCAGTATACAAACGGCAGATGCAGTGAGCATTAGCATTAGCCTCCGCCCGCCTCCGTACTTACCAGTGGCGGCTCGCCCATAGAGGGCGCTAGGGCGCCGCCCTCCCACCGACCTGCCTGCCTGTTTTTATTTTATTTTTTATTTTTTTATATAATCTCTCATTTTGAAAAGTATATTTAAAAAAAAAAAAAGAATCGGTGTTAATTACATGCTATAATGATTTTACTTTAGAACTCTCCAGAATGATATCTGCATTCACTGTCACGTTCAACGTTACGTTCACTGTCACGTTCAACGTGTGTAGGCTAGCCAATAGGCTGTCTTCCCTGGGCGCCAGTTTGATCAGCACAACAGTGCTGGAATTTAAGCCAATGGTTCCCCGGTTGCTATGCAAAAAAATATTTATTTCACCAATCAGCGTCGTCGAATTTTATAGCTTGGGGGCGCTCTGAAAAAATCCCTTAGTCGGCGCGTAGCACCCAGTGACGTTAAGCGTGTCATTGTCATGGGTAAGATGGCTGCCGTTAATGACACTGGCCAGTCCGTCGGAAACTTCAAACAACTCATGGGTAAGTTAACGTTTGTTTTCCTCATAAATAAACGCATTGTAAAGCCCATGAGTTGTTCGAAGTTTCCGACGACCGGCCAGTGTCATTAACGGCAGCCATGTTACCCATGACGATGACACGCTTAACATCACTGGGTGCTACGCGCCGACTAGTGGTGTGTAGACTGTATTGCGTGAAGTTACAGACAAATCGTTTTTACACACGGATCGCATTTGCAGATCTGCACGGCAGAAGTGTGCCAAAATCCACGTGTAAACACAGGGGCGGCGCGTGACAATGGTTCCCCAGTGAGGAGGACTATGAGGGGGAAGACCGCCAGGACGCAGGTTCGATCAGCACAACGATATCAACGATATCAACTGTCTGCCAATCCATGAAAAAAACCATTACAGCCTCTCACTCTCTCGTGCTCTGTCTCTCACTCCTCCCTCAATTGAATAAGCTTTATTGGCTGTCTCTGTCACGCTCTCTCTCATTCACTGATTGACTCACTCATGTTTCACACACATTTGCCATTAAAATATTGATCTCAATAGGAACATAACTGTATGTTTGCTTTGTTTTGTTGTTTCTAAGTTCTGAGCTGGATTACTGTGTATCATACTAGCTAAAATGTTAAGATTATCTTTCTTTTCATACTTGGTTGTCCCACCCTCTCTTTGAGAGCCTTCTCTCTCTCTTTCATTGTATCAACACAGACTGTTATCCATTATCCAATTGTCAATTTGTCTACAGTGAACTTTAATCAATCCCCAGCTGTAGACTACATATCTTTAAATAACTAGATTGTTGTATTACCTTTTATAATTTATCTTTGTGTTTGCACTTTCTATCTGGACACGGAGTATAATAAACATGCAACTTGTTCATTATCATTACCTGTGAAACTGTTGATTTCTACATGGCAGTTAAATTAATATTGTCTTTTTAGACCATTGGTATTGACTGGTTTGAGTTATTTTATTGGTATAGGCAAGGGACATGGGCATCGCCATCATATATTTAGGGGGACGCAATTGACCAAATAGCGAACAATAAATATGAGTCTGTGTGAAACATTGAAATTTACCCACACACAAATTTATCATTGTGAATGATTTGGGATCTCCAGCTGGTCACCCTAAAATGCACCAGAATGCAGGAAATTACATTTACAAAATTCAAAATTTTCTGGGGGAGGACCCCCAGACCCCCCCCCCAATATAGAGCCCCACCTACAGTATTTTTCACCAGCCACCACTGGTACTTACGCTCAATAACTGAAATTCGCGCACGACCTCTACGTCACTGTTCTCAGGCCACGCCTCCTGTTCGCTGATTGGACCGCAGATTTTGGGGAAAAGAAATCGTTCTAACATAGTAGCATCGCCAGACCTAGTACTGAAGTGAAATGAAATTTGAGCGGAAGTACGTAGGTGGGCGGAGCCAGGCTAGGGTGAACCCACAGTGCTCCGGCAACTCGCCTAGCACCTGGGACGGACAGACATTTTATTTTGCATCTACATATACAAATATATATATAAAATAATGAATACATACAAAATATCAATAAAAATATAATACAAATTCAATAAATTAAATAAGCTCCAGACCATCAGTTAAAGGGACACTAAGTAGTTTTTTCCCCCATCTAGTGGTCAAATTGTATTTTGCATTCAAACGAATTAATGCTCTCTAGCGCCTCGCGTTTTCGAACTACGGCAAGCGGTATTAGTCAAGATTCAAGAAGCTATGACAACATGATAACATGTCTTCAAACACCACTTCATCAAGTTTTGTTTCGGATGATGAGGTACGTTCAGTGCTCGAAGTGGAAAAAAGAAAGTGCCGGTACGGTACTCCCCTTATTCACATATAAGCGACGTGGGGGGGGGGGGGGGGGGATATTAACCCACCCCGGACCTACGACCGACGGGGGTACGAAGTGCCGGTACGCTAAAGGGTCAAATGTAGAAGTGCCGGTACTGTGTACCGGTGCGTACCGGCCCACTTCGAGCACTGGGTACGTTATTTCAAACTTCAAACTGCATTGAATCATTAGTGTGAGCATGTATGAGTAATTACTCCTCGAGCAAGATAGTGATTTATGTTCTCATGTTTATATCGTTTTTTAAGTGACAAGCGCGTCTCGCTAAGCTCCTTCTCTGTTCCACAGTCACGCTGGCTCTGAGTGAAAACGCGTTTAGCCTTACCTGTACCACGTAGTGCTTTTTGTCCCTCTCGGCAGTTCATAGACCGGAAGGACATGGAAGCCTCCATAGAGCTTGCCCGTCCTATGTAAATTCTGATAAGTGATTCTTCGCTCAGGAGGATAAGTGAGATTGTTGACAGAGATAATTGTACACCAATGGGGACTTGAATGAAGACGTTGATTTGAGGTAATAAATTACTAAAAAAACTACTTAGTGTCCCTTTAACCTTCCTCAGCTGAACACCCTTCATAGCAACCGAGAGGGAGAGGCTTTCACATGACTGATATGTCGATGGACAAGTTGATATCTAAAATCAGATACAGATCATATCTAGATCTAGATATACCACATATGAATGGAGCCAGCATCTGACCTGCAAAGACCAGATGTGGTCTTGTGGGATGTCTGCTGTTTACACTCCTGAGTAGCTGCCTGCTGTAAACATATGCATGTAACAGCCCTGTAATATTTGAAGCCATACAGAACGACTAATCTCTGAGGTGAGTTGCACTGGTTAGGAAGTTTTACTGAAGTGTCCGTCTAGCGTGGAGCAATACTGTCCCCTGGTGGACACTACTGGATGGTGTTTGACCATTGGTTGGTGTTCATCAAAACTAGGTGGTGTTTTACCGAAGCAGCCGACATGGCTGCCCGCGGACACGGGAGGCCACACAACTACTTGGTTAGGTTCAGGGTTAGTGATTGCCATAGTCTCTGGTCTCCAAAGTACGTTTCGTCACAAAAACACACGAGAAGTGACACAGGAAATGATGCGATATATTATGGCAAGCCGTTTCAACATTTAATAGCTAGACTGGATATTTGTTGCAGATATCTGTAATTTAATTCTTCTTAGTCAAAAAGAACATTTCAGATATCCACAATGACATTCTTCCTATCCACAATTGTCATTTCAGATATCCACAACGTCATTCTTCCTAGGGCAAATTACGTCACTTTTGCCATCCATGTGTATGGGCTTTCTCATTACAGATATCTACAATTCAGTTGCAGATATCCGCAATGTGAATTGCGGATATCTGCAACTGAATTATGACTAGTGGTAATTACAGTTTCAGATATCTACAATTTAATTCTGACTAGTCATAATTCCAGTTCAAGATATCTCTAATTCCCCTCAATTCAAGATATCTACATTGTCCTTTTTAGATATCTTAAAGTTTTAACTAGTCAGAATGACGTTGTAGATATCTTGAACTGGAATTATGACTAGTCAAAATGATGTTGTAGATATCTCAAACTGTAATTAGGAATAGTCATAATTTAATTGTAGATATATTTTATAGATATAGTTATCAATATAGATATCTTGAAATGAATTTTGATTAGAGATCTCAAATTGGAGATATCTTTAACTTTCATTCTGCCTAGTCAAAATGTAATTACAGATATCTTGAATTAGAGTTTTGACTAGGCGAAATGACGTTGCAGATATCTGTAGTTATGTCAGAAGCTACGGCAAGGGGAGAAGGGAGCGGCTAGGCTTGCTATTCAAACATACTGGCACTGCAACCGTATGGCGAGCCTTTTTACCGCCATGTCAGAGCAGCCTGAGGCCGAAGTTCGCGTTTTTGACAGGGTTTTTAACACTGCAGCCCGTGCACGACAGGAGCTGTCGTCGAGAAATACAGAGAACTTTTCTGTTAACACTGTTCAAATGCTTTGCTGGGCCAATATCCAATGGGAAGCCTTGCATGAGCAACGTCATGCACAACAATTCGGACTAGTCATAATGACGTTTGAGATATCTCCAACTATTATTTGGAGTAGTCAAAACTGAATTGCAGATAGGCCTATCTGCAATTGTCATTTAGGATGTGTGACGAGTCGAGTGTCATTTTCAGTGACATCACTGCTGATATCTGTAATTCAGTTTTGACTAGTCAAAACTGAATTACAGATATCTCTAACTGTCGTTTTGACTAGTCAGAATGGCGTTATAGATATCTTGAATACAAATTGTGACTAGTCATAATGTAATTAGGACCAGGGGCGTCGCTAGCAATTGAAATGATCCGGGGCTGTAGCCCAAAAGTTAGTCCTTTTAAGACGGGGGTTCAGGGGTTTCTCCCCCGAAAAAATTTGGAAATCGGGCTGATGAACATGCAATTTTAACGTAGTTTGAGAAGGAAAATAAAGAAAGACCAATCGTCATGTGACTAGACTCACGTCGGGGCAGGCCTACTGAGTCGGTTAATGTTTACGTTAAGGGTAGCCTGTATGGAAGTGAACGTGTGTGTCTTCTGCCAAAGTGCACCACATACACCAGCACCCAAAATGAGAAATTAGAATAGCCCATATGGGCGCCTAATAAACACTGTCATGCACCTACCCGATGTCAAGTGGACCGGGTTGAATTCACTGCGCGGGTCTCCAAATCTGTGCAAACTAGAAGCCATCATTTCTCCCCCGACCGGCAAGTAAGTCTGCTTTTTCATTTTTAAATTATCACTTGTCAGTATGTGTCTGGATAGCAGATGTGTCAGTGACAGTCGGGGGTAGATCTCAAGCTCATGAATGCAATATTGTTATTGCAGGTAGGCCTAGGTAGGTAGATTTATAGAGTGCGCCTTGAGGCTACCTAGTCGCCAGCTGACTACAGTTCCATATCTCACCGTGTCGTTGGGGGCGCTATGGGGCTATTTTCATCAGTATTATGATTTTTTTAATTTTTTTATTTCAGGGCACAGAGATCCGGGGCTATTCCCAAAAGATCCGGGGCTATAGCCTCGAATGCCCAGGTCTAACGACGCCCCTGATTAGGACTAGTCAAAATGACGTTAATATCTATAATGTTAATTTCAGATAGTCAAACTTAGCTAATAAATGTTAAAACGGCTTGCCATAGATATATGCGTTATAGCCGAAATGCATGGCTGATCAGGTGTGTGTGTGGGGGGGGGGGGCTCTTGATGAATATGAATGAATTTTAGACTACTGCGAGGCGACCATTCAATTCACGCCCTCAATGTGCCAAATAAGGATCGCTTTTGCAGCTGGTTGCAAAAATCTGCGGCAATGACGGCGCCCATAACGTGAAACCTATGGTTTCGGTTGTGTGTAAAGCAACGGGTGACGTCACGGATGCTACGTCCATATATTTTACCACTAGGTGGTGTCTTACCCAATAGTATGTTCCTGCAATACAGGAGGCTGCAGTTTCAGGATCGCAATCCTAGGACTGCATTTCTAGGACCCTAGTTTTTCGCAACAGCGCCACCTAGCGAATTACTTTCTGTTGAGATAAATCTCAGAAGAAAAAAAAAACAACCCTTTTCATCTCAAACAACCCAATTCATCTCATCACACTACAAGTCCCAGAATGCCTCACTGAGCAGAGCAGATCAGGCTGCTAATCAATGAAGTGGGGACACCTGTGAGGAAGGCAGCACTCACTCTGCACTGGAAACTGGAAAGGAAACACCTGAACCGCAGTAGAAGGCAATTCAACTCATGGTTCCTCCCGAAGACGTCACTGGTATTGTTGAGTTTAATTTGATGTTTGATGCTAGTGATATTTGTGTTTGTTATGAATTATTTAATTTTCAAATTGCTCATTCTGTCAATCTGTGCATCAAATTACAGAGAACATACATTTTTCCTTAAATTGTAGGAATTGTTTGTTTAATTGGCTGCATGTACATTGTTTTAGGAAAATGTGTAGCTCTTTTTAAGTTGTTGAAAAATTAAGTGCTTGGGCACATGTTGCAGAAATTAACATGTAAAAATGTACAATGTTAATTTAAATGCTTAACTATTTTAACATTTTATAGTTAAATAATAATAATAATAGAACAATTAAATAGTTAAGTTAGAGCGATTAAATAGTTAAGTTAAAGAACAGTTAAAATAGTCATTTTTTGATTTTCTGTTCTTTATGATTGTTTTTTTAATCATTTATATTGACTGATTAGTACCATCTGTAACTATTTTTGATTAATTGGTTGAGTATTTGTCACTTTTTAAACAAATGTCAAACAAGTGGATGCTTTATTTTGTTTATGACAACCCATCCATCCATCCATCCATTTTCTTCCGCTTATCCGGGGTCGGGTCGCGGGGGCAGCAGCCTAAGCAGGGAAGCCCAGACAACCTGTAAATAATTTGTTTCTTTTGTGTCTTTTAAGGTTTTCAACCTAATTTCAACCTAACCAATTAAGAAAATAAATAAAAAAGATTGAGTTGGAAGTGAAGAGTTGTCCTAGCGTCCTTTGGGGTTGTGGAACAAGGCCATTTCAAGTTGGGCAGGTGTTGAATTGAAGCCAATAACTTGACACTTTCCATCCAAGTACTTACAGTTTTAAAGGTCTATTCCACCCAAATACTACTTTGTCTTGCAATTCAACTTGGTTGCTAAGAGTTGCGTGTTGGGCAATATGTGTAATTAGCATTAGCACTCTGATTGTCGTCCATCTTGTCCATGTGTCCGAGAAATGCGGTCCTGAAACTGCAGCCTCCTGTATTGCAGGAACATGCTACTCGTCTTACCACTAGGTGGTGCCTTAAGGCCGCAGTATACTCGCCGTTCCCAAGCTGGATTTTGGCCCGTTCGCGCCGTGTCGCGCACCTCTATTTTTTTTTTCAGCGGCGCGCGACAAAGTGGAAACAAACATGGACGAGTTCGAAGGCACATTTTAATGCGCCTTATTGCTAAGGCTTCTTTCTTTATGTTCTATTTGATTGTGTGGTGTAGGCCTATATTCTTTCGCTAATAAACCGTGGTTTTAAGTGCTGTCTACTGTTGTTGTGGTCAAAGACGAGTGGAATTACGTGGCTGAAAAACTATCTCAAAGCAGCATTAAGTTATAAAATAAAAGTATATAAGATAATCACTAAGTTATTAAGATGGATGCTTACAAACACTATTCATGAGAACTGCTGCCATACACTGGACTGTTGATGGCTGACCAGGTGTGGCAGTGATGTAGAATAATAGCAATGTAAAGCAATAGACATAATGCTGTATAGTGAGAGACATCCCGGTGAACTATTCTAATGAAGACACAGGGGTGCCAGTATTAGCATATCTCTTCTACTGCGTAGAAATAGCAGTCGGTAGCCTTTCCTCAGTGGCGCCACCTCTGTTCAGGAGAAGACTGCAACTACTGTCGCGGCCACCAGCGTGAGTATAAATAGTTACCGTGCTCCCGTGACGTCACATTGTCGCGCAACAGCTTGGGAACGGCGAGTATACTGCGGCCTTTACCACTAGGTGGTGCCTTACCACTAGTTGGTGCCTTACCACTAGTTGGTGTTTTACCACTAGGTGGTGCCTTACCACTAGGTGGTGCCTTACCACGAGGGGGTGTTTTACCACTAGGTGGTGCCTTGGCGAAGAAGTAAGACGTGACGGAGTACAGACCATCCTCTAACTCATGAAAGAGCATGGCTCTCTCCGTATGACCTGTGGGAACAATAGACGTGATGTAATGTGGAAGAAAGACTCAATAATAATTCATAATAGTGAAAGCCACTAATAAAAGTAATTGATTCACTGGGGGGAAAAGATTAAATACTGTTTAACATTGGAGCTGATTTCTTTATCACTTGGATTTAGGGACTAACCAACAAAACTCATGGCTGGACTTCATTCGACTGTATTCCTGACTCAACATAAAAACTGTTCAAATTATCAGAGCCAATGTTAAAATGATCGAGTCATCTGCTGCAAACCACTGCTGCCCACTTGCCATCTTCTACTTCCATTCCTGAGACGAGACCATTTTGTCAAGATTACCTTAACTCTCGCGTGTCAGATCCCCGCTTGTTTTTATCTTTTTATTTAAACTTTATTTCAGCAGGAGAGCCTATTGAGCTTAAAATCTATTTTACGAAAGTCCTGACATGATAAAGCAGTACAAAAAATCACAGTTTCCACAGAATTACAAATAACACATTTCAATGTTTACAGATGACGGGGGGGGGGGTAAAACCTGATGATGGCAGGTCCTAGTGAAATCGCTATATTGCTAATATTATATGTTCTTAATGATGAAGTCCCGTCAGATTACCCCCAACACACCAAGACACATTCTGATGCCATAGTGGATCACAGGCCACAAAACTACATTGGTATTTTTAACCACTTTCCAATGCGATATCGATATCTGAAATGACCCAGGTGACTCACTTTGTTGATAAGCTACAAACGTTTTATGTTTTGCTTCGTCGGTTTCATTCATACTTGTTTACGAGCACAGCACTCCAAACATGGCCGCTCCCATGGACACAACCATGGATAGAACGGGATGACAAAAAGTGGATTTAAAGTTTGTTTCACAGCATATCAACAAAGTATCATTGCATTTTTGGTTCATGCGGAGCGCAGGGGCACACAGTCGGATACGAAGGAATCATTACGCAGCTGTCATTGGTGTCGCGTGTTAATTTTACAGATGTTGATGGTTAATGTAAATGTATGCTGACGCTCGACGAAGCCGCGTCTATTTCCCGCCCTCGGATGTAAATAGAATGGTATAGTAGGCCCTCTATGTATAGGATATACAGAATAGTATATATGTAGACCAGTATAGTAGGCCCGCTATTTGTATAGGATATACATAATAGTATACATGTAGAACCGTATAGTAGGCCCGCTATTTGTATAGGATATACAGAATAGTATATGTAGAACAGTATGCGTATTGAGGAGTTGACTTGTGTTGGATGTGGTCAGAATGTGTACCAGACCACCTCATGATGTGGTTTCACAGATCCGATCACTTTTTGCCAAGTGTAAAGGTCTAATATGTGAATGGTGAGATGTGATTCTCTACTTTTATTGCATGTCTATCTTGTAACAGAGGACATAACAAGGAGATAACTAAAATGCTACTTGCTATGCTAAATGCTACTCTATGTTCTTTTAATTTGGTGATTCAAACTCATTTAAATGTGAGTTCCCCATAGAAATTGACAGCCTGCTTCTAACCTGCAGTACAATTTAATTGTGCCCGTGGATTCCCATATGTGCAGTCTGGGTCACAGTGGTCCTATTGGCTCACATTTGGCTATGACGTCCAGCACCACAGCGAATGGGGTGAGAGCTCCAATCATGTAGAGGAGGGCCACCGTGTCCTGGATGGACAGGCGCTCTGGCCCCGCACCGTAGTAGAGACAGCCAACCAGCAGCGACATGAGCAGGGCCTCCAAGCTGTGAACCAGTAGGGTGACCAGGTCTCGGAAGTCATTGTACATGTGACGTCTGTCCATGTGAGATAGACGGTTCGTTAGTGCGTGTGTGTTTGTGTGTGTGTGTGTCTGTGTGGAGGGGATTACTTAAATAGATAAATAAATACATCTAATGAAATAAGTGTAAATGAGGAGCAGAATATTAACCCTGTGAGACCTTCCAGATAACATAACCAATCAGATTAAATGAACAAGTGACGCTCTTGCTCTCTTCATTCTCACTGAATCCGTTTGAAAGTAAAGTAAAAACATATTCTCCTCTGAGAAATGCCTTCCGTGCAGATTTCTGTTAATCTTTTAACATCAATATTGGGTCTATTTCATATACAACAGTTTTGATTGCTCCATAGATTGCTACACTTTCCTTGACACCGCCATTGTTTTTGTTCACCATGAACTGAAACTCCCTCCCCAAAGCTCTGATTGGTAGAATGTGAACTCTAAGATCAGGATGGTCTCACAAGGCTAGCAGACCTCCTAGCCCCAGTCTACCTGGTGCTGGCCACTCCAGATGGGCTCCACATGTGGTCCTCAGATTCCTGGACCTTCTCCAGGAACTGCTTTGCCAGGGTCCTTGCCCGCTCTACACAGCGTGCCTCCTGGTCTGGGCTGCGCCGATCAATGCTGATCAGATCCACTACACAAACGGGCACACACATGCACATGATCATAATATTCCTGTGAATATGTCCTGTTTGTTTGTACTATGGACACTGTTGTCTATCTTTTTTTCTCACCCATTTTATTTGTATCCTTTATCCCTTATGCTCCTCCCCTCCTTGTCCCTCCCTGCCCTCCCTCGCTCCCCACCCTTCCCACCCTCCTCATCCCCTCTCTCCTACCATAGAAGTCAGAGGGGTTGCAGTAGCGGGGGCAGGGATGTCCCAAGGCGGTGAAGTAGGGCACCATGTCTCGAGCGGTGCCGCAGTAGACAGCTGAGCCTGACGAGAGCAGAACCACCAGGTCCAAGAGCTGGAAGATGTCCGAGCGAGGCTGATGGACAGACAGCAGGACCAGCCAGTTCCCCTGGGCCAGACGGAACAGGGTGTGCACCAGGTTGTGGGCTGTGAAGCTGTCTAGGCCTGAGGTGGGCTCATCCAGGATCAAGATGCCTAATGGGAGGGAAAGGGATAATATAAGATGATAGTGCTTTATTAATGCCAGATTGGAAAATTCAAGTTCAAGCTTCTTTTTTGACCCACAGCTAGGGTGGTGGGAAAAACTTCCCCCCCCAGTGATCTGTATCCATCTGTAATTTGGTGCTACAGCAGAAAGTACATGACAGTAGTACAAATTAAAAAGAAAAAGAACTACAATAACAAATGATGTTATGATAAACACGTGTTTCTCTCACCAGGGTTCCAGAGTAGCTGGACAGCGATGCTGACCCTCCTCCTCTCCCCACCCGACACCCCCCTCACAGGCGGTATTAACGCGAGATTTGTTATTGGCGATAATATTTTTATCGCCGATATCGCGAGACCCACTTTTAGTCATTATTTCGGTAATATAAGCCATTATTTAGGTAGAAAACACATATTACGGACACCTTCGACATCATTCAAAGGAGCCACTTTAATTCAAAAGTAATCCAATTTATTGGAGTTTCAGGAGGGGGGAAGACGCCGCCTCAGCGGAGGGGGGATCGATCCTGAGGGGGCTCAGGCTCTGGAATCGTCGTCGGTGGCGGAGCGTGGGGTTCGGTACACGGGGGCGGGTTCGCAGACGATCCAGGGTTCGGCGGGAGAGAGGGTTGTCAGACAGGCGGGGGTCGGTACACGGGCGGATTCTCATACGGTCCAAGGGTCGATCGGCCAACGGGGTTCTCCTGGGGAAAAGGGTCATACACGGTGCTTTGGGTTCTCTCTTGCTTCTCACTACCACCATACTCCTCGTCTCCTACTCCTTCCCTGTTGGGTCCACTTCCTGCTGCTTTTATACCCTCTCCCCTCATTAGGGCGAGTGGCTGCAGCTGCTCCGCTTCTCCCAGGTGTCTCTCCTGGTCCCGTCGAAACTCCATATATGGGCAGGCTTCCTTTAGACAGGGGCGAGAGTGAAAAGTGCTCCGCGGCCACCAGATGGCAGGGGGCAACATACACCCCATCCACCACCTTCCCACATACCCTCCTCCTTACCTGTACCCGGCGGGCGCCACAATATATATATATATATATATATATATATATATATATATATATATATATGTATATGTATGTGTATATATATATGTATATGTATGTGTATATATATATGTATATATTAAGGCTGTCAAAGTTGACGCGTTATTAACGAGTTAACGCAACATGTTTTTAACGGCACTAATTTTTTTAACGCGCGATTAACGCTGTGACATTTGAACCTCGGGCCACTCCGTAGCTTGGGAAATCAGGAAGCAATGCACACGAGGTCGATGCCGCAAACAAACTACACAACACGTTCTCATCCCAACTCGTAATATACCGACGATTTGTCACGCCCCTAGACGTCTGATACTGACGCAAAAGGTACCCTCCCGCGTCTGTGTGAAACGATCTGGGTTCTCATAAACCCGTTCGCGGTGGTAAGAGACGAGCAGGGTCTACAGCGTCCGCTTGCAGAGCAGAGTCTACAGCGTCCGTAGTCTACTGTGAAACATCCATCCATCCATCTTCTTCCGCTTATCCGGGGTCGGGTCGCGGGGGCAGCAGCCTAAGCAGGGAAGCCCAGACTTCCCTTTCCCCAGCTACTTCGGCCAGCTCTTCCTGGGGGATCCCGAGGCGTTCCCAGGCCAGCCGAGAGACATAGTCTCTCCAGCGTGTCCTGGGTCTTCCCCGGGGTCTCCTACCAGTGGGACGTGCCCTGAACACCTCACCAGGGAGGCGTCCGGGAGGCATCCTAACTAGATGCCCGAGCCACCTCATCTGGCTCCTCTCAACGCGGAGGAGTAGCGGGTCTACTCCGAGCTCCTCCCGGATGACCGAGCTTCTCACCCTATCTCTAAGGGAGAGCCCAGCCACCCTGCGGAGGAAGCTCATTTCGGCCGCTTGTACTCGCGATCTCGTTCTTTCGGTCATTACCCAAAGCTCATGACCATAGGTGAGGGCAGGAACGTAGATCGACTGGTAAATCGAGAGCTTTGCCTTTCGGCTCAGCTGCCTCTTCACCACGACGGATCCGTGCAGAGTCCGCATTACTGCAGACGCTGCACCGATCCGCCTGTCGATCTCCCGCTCCATCCTCCCCTCACTCGTGAACAAGACCCCGAGGTACTTGAACTCCTCCACTTGGGGCAGGATCTCATCCCCGACCCGGAGGGTGCACTCCACCCTTTTCCAGTTGAGGACCATGGACTCGGACTTGGAGGTGCTGATTCTCATCCCGACCGCTTCACACTCGGCTGCGAACCCGTCCAGCGAGAGTTGGAGGTCACGGTCTGATGAAGCCATCAGGACCACATCCGCAAAAAGCAGAGACCCAATCCTGAGGTCACCAAACCGGACCCCCTCAACGCCCTGGCTGCGCCTAGAAATCCTGTCCATAAAAATTATGAACAGGATCGGTGACAAAGGGCAGCCCTGGCGGAGTCCAACCCTCACTGGAAACAAGTCCGACTTATTACCGGCAATGCGGACCAAGCTCTGACACCGGTCATACAGGGAACGGACAGCCCGTATTAGGGGGTCCGATACCCCGTACTCCCGGAGAACCCCCCACAGGACTCCCCGAGGGACACGGTCGAATGCCTTCTCCAAGTCCACAAAGCACATGTGGACTGGTTGGGCAAACTCCCATGCACCCTCAAGGATCCTGCAGAGGGTGTAGAGCTGGTCCACTGTTCCACGGCCTGGACGAAAACCACATTGCTCCTCCTGAATCCGAGGTTCGACTATCCGACGGACCCTCCTCTCCAGCACCCCTGAATAGACATTACCAGGGAGGCTGAGGAGTGTGATCCCCCTATAGTTGGAACACACCCTCCGGTCCCCCTTCTTAAAAAGAGGGACCACCACCCCAGTCTGCCAATCCAGGGGCACTGCCCCCGATGTCCACGCGATGCTGCAGAGTCGTGTCAACCAAGACAGCCCCACAACATCCAGGGCCTTAAGGAACTCTGGGCGGACCTCATCCACCCCCGGGGCCCTGCCACCGAGGAGCTTCCTGACCACCTCGGCAACCTCAGCCCCAGAGATAGGAGGGCCCACACCCGAGTCCCCAGGCCCTGCTTCCTTACCGGAAGGCGTGTCGGTGGGATTGAGGAGGTCTTCGAAGTATTCCTTCCACCGATCCACAACGTCCCGAGTCGAGGTCAGCAGCGCACCGTCTCCACCATACACAGTGTTGATGATGCACTGCTTCCCCCTCCTGAGACGCCGGATGGTGGTCCAGAACCTCTTCGAAGCCGTCCGGAAGTCGTTCTCCATGGCCTCACCGAACTCCTCCCATGTCCGGGTTTTTGCCTCGGTAACCGCCACAGCTGCGCTCCGCTTGGCCTGCCGGTACCTGCCTGCTGCCTCCGGAGTCCCACAGGCCAAAAAGGTCCTATAGGACTCCTTCTTCAGTTTGACGGCATCCCTCACCGCCGGTGTCCACCAGCGGGTTCGGGAATTGCCGCCACGGCAGGCACCGACCACCTTGCGGCCACAGCTCTGGTCGGCCGCCTTAACAATGGAGGCGCGGAACATGTCCCACTCGGACTCAATGTCCCCCGCCTCCCCCGGTACATGGTCAAAGCTCTCCCGGAGGTGGGAGTTGAAGCTCTCTCTGACAGGAGACTCTGCCAGACGTTCCCAGCAGACCCTCACGATACGTTTGGGTCTGCCAGGTCTGACCGGCATCCTCCCCCACCATCGCAGCCAACTCACCACCAGGTGGTGATCAGTTGACAGCTCCGCCCCTCTCTTCGCCCGAGTGTCCAAGACATGCGGCCGCAAGTCCAACGACACGACTACAAAGTCGATCATCGAACTGCGGCCTAGGGTGTCCTGGTGCCAAGTGCACATATGGACACCCTTATGCTTGAACATGGTGTTCGTTATGGACAATCTGTGACGAGCACAGAAGTCCAATAACTGAACACCACTCGGGTTCAGATCGGGGGGTCCGTTCCTCCCAATCACACCCCTCCAGGTCTCACTGTCGCTGCCAACGTGAGCGTTGAAGTCCCCCAGCAGAACGAGGGAATCCCCAGAGGGAGCACTTTCCAGCACCCCCTCCAAGGAGTCCAAAAAGGGTGGATATTCTGAACTGCTGTTTGGACCATAGGCACAAACAACAGTCAGGATCCGTCCCCCCACCCGAAGGCGGAGGGAGGCTACCCTCTCGTCTACCGGGGTAAACTCCAACATACTGGCACCAAGCCGGGGGGCAATAAGTATTGCCACCCCTGCCCGGCGCCTCTCACCAGTGGCAACTCCAGAGTGGAAGAGAGTCCAACCCCTCTCGAGAAGACTGGTTCCAGAGCCCTTGCTATGCGTCGAGGTGAGGCCGACTATATCTAGCCGGAACTTCTCAACCTCGCGCACCAGCTCAGGCTCCTTCCCCACCAGAGAGGTGACGTTCCACGTCCCTAGAGCTAGCTTCTGCAGCCGAGGATCGGACCGCCAAGGTCCCCGCCTTCGGCCGCCGCCCAGCTCGCACTGCACCCGACCCCTTTGGCCCCTCCTGCTGGTGGTGAGCCGGCGGGAAGGGGGTCCCACGTCATCCTTTCGGGCTGTGCCCGGCCGGGCCCCGTGGGTGTAGGCCCGGCCACCAGGCGCTCGCCGCCGAGCCCCACCCCCAAAAAGGGTTAGGGTTAGGGTTATGTTTAGGGTTAGCGTAATCTATCACCGTGACCGGGTTATTATTGGAGTGAATGGACGCTGTAGACTCTGCTCGTCTCTTACCACTGCGAACGGGTTTATGAGAACCCAGATCGTTTCACACAGACGCGGGAGGGTACCTTTTGCGTCAATGTCAGACGTCTAGGGGCGTGACAAATCGTCGGTATATTACGAGTTGGGATGAGAACGGGCTGAACTACAACCCTGTGAGCAGTAATGGATAAAAAATGGGGGGTGCGCGCACGCGCGATCGTCACACACTCCGACGACCGACGGGGGGTGGCGATCGTAACACACCGCATCCGGTTAGGACAAATTATTTTTTTTTTTTTATGACAGTCCTGGGCCCAGTTTCCCGAAAGCGTCGTTAGCCTAAGTGGTTCGTTAAGTTCGTCGTACGACCATCAGACAGTTTTCACACCGTTTCCCGAAAGCATCGTTGCGTAACGACCGTCGTTAAGACGCTCGTAGCTAACGAGAGCTCCAGCTGTCCTCGTAGCGCTACGAGCGTCTTAACACATCCAATACCACTGAATGTCCAGATGGTGACGCTAAAGTTACGATAGGCTATATAGCTTAGTCTATGTTGTACCATGGTCTGGGTGAATACTCGATTCTGATTGGCTGAAGATTATAGAGCGGAGCTCTATAATCTTATCTTTGATGTACACCTAGGAAAGACGTTGACGCTATGGAGACGCTATGGCCACGTTGCTTGGCAACGCCTGCATACGGGAGATATGAAATAGTCTGCGCGACTTATAAAAATAAAAAAACCCTCACGATTGTAACTCTAAAACACATTAAAGTATTATTAATTGATTAAATATTAACAGAAATGAATGGACGACGCGGAGGCGTGAACCGCGGAGGACGGTTCTGTTAATGGACACCTCGAAGAGCATTATCCCGCTTATACCATGGTCACTTACGAAAGAAATATTTAATCAATTAATAATACTTTAATGTGTTTTAGAGTTAAAATCGTGAGTTTTTTTTTTTTTTTATAAGTCGCGCAGACTATTTCATATCTCCCGTATGCAGGCGTTGCCAAGCAACGTGGCCATAGCGTCTCCATAGCGTCAACGTCTTTCCTAGGTGTACATCAAAGATAAGATTATAGAGCTCTTCTCTATAATCTTCAGCCAATCAGAATCGAGTATTCACCCAGACCATGGTATAATATGTATTTCGGCACCGTGTCAGTGGACAGGTACGAGGCTACGATCGATCGTTAGATCTGTGCACGCGCGTTCATGTTAAGAGGAGTTTCGGGAAACGCACGGAAAAAAATAACAATCGTTTGAAAGATGATTCGTAAGATGGATCGTACATCGTTATCGGGAAACTGGGCCCTGGGCCGGCCCAAAGATGTGCATCGGGCATACCGGGCAATTGCCCAGTATGCCCGATGGCCAGTCCACCCCTGCCCGGCGCCCCCTCGCATGAAGCAAACCACGCTGGATAATTTAAAAGGGAAACAGCTGGACAACTCTACAAGCCGCAAACACTTTATTTATTTTAAATTATTATTTATTATTTAAATTGTTATTTTGTGCATCACCCTGTTTGTTTTGAATGTGATGCAAATTGCAATGCAATGCATTGAGGGGCATCTTTTGTGTTAATTGGCTGCTTAAACAAAAATGGGGATGAATAGATCAAATGTGAAGTTCAACACACTACTGTGTTAGTAAACATTACTATGCAGTTTGCACGTTAGTTACTTGAACTGAGAGTATTTCTCATTGTAACAATAAATAAACATGCTTTTTTGCATTAAGCAAGCATTTGTCTATTCTCATGTTGAAAAGAGTATTACCTCATAGATCTTAGTTAATCGTGATTAATCATGATTAACTATGATCAATCATGCGATTAATCGAGTTAAATATTTTAATCGATTGACAGCCCTAGTATATATATGTATATATGTGTATATGTGTGTGTATATATATATATATATATATGTGTGTGTGTATATGTATGTATATATATATGTGTATATATGTCTGTGGCTTTGACACGATGCTCAATTGGTACTAATAAGCCCAAAGTGTGCCAGGAAAATATCCCCCACACCATTACACCACCACCACCAGCCTGAACCGTTGATACAAGGCAGGATGGATCCATGCTTTCATGTTGTTGACACCAAATTCTGACCCTACCATCCGAATGTCGCAGCAGAAATCGAGACTCATCAGACCAGGCAACGTTTTTCCAATCTTCGATTGTCCAATTTTGGTGAGCCTGTGCGAATTGTAGCCTCAGTTTCCTGTTCTTAGCTGACAGGAGTGGCACCCGGTGTGGTCTTCTGCTGCTGTAGCCCATCCGCCTCAAGGTTCGACGTGTTGTGCGTTCAGAGATGCTCTTCTGCATACCTCTGTTGTAACGAGTGGTTATTTGAGTTACAGTTGCCTTTCTATCAGCTCGAACCAGTCTGGCCATTCTCCTCTGACCTCTAGCATCAACAAGGCATTTGCGCCCACAGAACTGCCGCTCACTGGATATTTTCTCTTTTTCGGACCATTCTCTGTAAACCCTAGAGATGGTTGTGCGTGAAAATCCCAGTAGATCAGCAGTCTCTGAAATACTCAGACCAGCCCGTCTGGCACCAACAACCATGCCACGTTCAAAGTCACTTAAATCACCTTTCTTCCCCATTCTGATGCTCGGTTTGAACTGCAGCAGATCGTCCTGACCATGTCTACATGCCTAAATGCATTGTTAACGAGCAGTTGGACAGGTGTACCTAATAAAGTGGCCGGTGAGTGTATGTGTATATACACTCACCGGCCATTTTATTAGGTACACCTGTCCAACTGCTTGTTAACGCAAATTTCTAATCAGCCAATCACATGGCAGCAACTCAATGCATTTAGGCATGTAGACATGGTCAGGACGATCTGCTGCAGTTCAAACCGAGCATCAGAATGGGGAAGAAAGGTGATTTAAGTGACTTTGAACGTGGCATGGTTGTTGGTGCCAGACGGGCTGGTCTGAGTATTTCAGAGACTGCTGATCTACTGGGATTTTCACGCACAACCATCTCTAGGGTTTACAGAGAATGGTCCGAAAAAGAGAAAATATCCAGTGAGCGGCAGTTCTGTGGGCGCAAATGCCTTGTTGATGCTAGAGGTCAGAGGAGAATGGCCAGACTGGTTCGAGCTGATAGAAAGGCAACTGTAACTCAAATAACCACTCGTTACAACAGAGGTATGCAGAAGAGCATCTCTGAACGCACAACACGTCGAACCTTGAGGCGGATGGGCTACAGCAGCAGAAGACCACACCGGGTGCCACTCCTGTCAGCTAAGAACAGGAAACTGAGGCTACAATTCGCACAGGCTCACCAAAATTGGACAATCGAAGATTGGAAAAACGTTGCCTGGTCTGATGAGTCTCGATTTCTGCTGCGACATTCGGATGGTAGGGTCAGAATTTGGCGTCAACAACATGAAAGCATGGATCCATCCTGCCTTGTATCAACGGTTCAGGCTGGTGGTGGTGGTGTAATGGTGTGGGGGGATATTTTCCTGGCACACTTTGGGCTTATTAGTACCAATTGAGCATCGTGTCAAAGCCACAGACTACCTGAGTATTGTTGCTGACCATGTCCATCCCTTTATGACCACAGTGTACCCATCTTCTGATGGCTACTTCCAGCAGGATAACGCGCCATGTCATAAAGCGCGAGTCATCTCAGACTGGTTTCTTGAACATGACAATGAGTTCACTGTACTCAAATGGCCTCCACAGTCACCAGATCTCAATCCAATAGAGCACCTTTGGGATGTGGTGGAACGGGAGATTCGCATCATGGATGTGCAGCCGACAAATCTGCAGCAACTGCGTGATGCTATCATGTCAATATGGACCAAACTCTCTGAGGAATGTTTCCAGTACCTTGTTGAATCTGTGCCACGAAGGATTAAGGCAGTTCTGAAGGCAAAAGGGGGTCCAACCCGGTACTAGCAAGGTGTACCTAATAAAGTGGCCGGTGAGTGTATATATGTGTATATATGTATGTGTATATACAGTATATATGTATATATGTATATATATATGTGAAATTCCCTGCCGTGCTATGGCCGCTACTCTACTGGTCAATGTTCAACAAACACAAGGAAAAGCGAATCTTTAGTTTTCCAGAAAAGGAATAAAATAGAGCTGGCAAACAACATTTAAAAACGACAATTTTTTACACAAATGCTTTACTGGGTGAACTACTCTGGACCATCTACTAGATACAACCTCTTCTGAATACTTAACTGTATCCATCAAATGTTCATTATTATCAACATTTATTTAAAAATGTTGCCTCTAGACACTTTGTTGTGAGACACCTTGGTCAGGGATGCCAACAGGTAGAGACTGCTGGGAGACTGTTGGGCTAGGAGACAAAGACCCTCTCCACCACTAGACTCTATACGTCCTCACCCTCTGGTCCCTTTGGGCCTGGCTGAAGTGCGTGGGCAGCCTCAGCTTGGCCACAAAGGCCAGCGTCTCGCGCACGGTGAGGTGGGGCAGCAGGCGGTCGTCCTGGCGGACATGGGCGATGCTCCTCCTCGCCAGCTGTGGGGTGCTGGCCGTCCTGTTGATCAGCACCTGGCCGCGCCTCACCTTGCCCCCCTCATCCCGGCATGTGATGATGTCCAGCAGGGACGTGTTGCCGCACCCTGGGGGAGGGAACACACACACACACACTGTTGGTGGGACTCATGGATGCTTGGAACAAATAGATTCTTACTGTTTGCAATGTCCACTGTGGATATGCAAAGACGGAACTTTTCTTTTCTTTATCCCTTTATTTGTATGTCTGTTAGATAATTCTTATCTTGTCTGCAGTCCCCCTATCCTTAGTTGATTTTTCTTTTTGGGTGTGGGTGGGGTGGGGGAGTGTCCACAGAGGCCTAGAGAGTGGGCCGTGGACAGTGTTCCTTTAAGAACAGGCTCCTCCTTGGGACCTGTTGGCTCATCAGTAGGTCTGGCTATGTGAGACTAGCTCACCAGTTATCAACAGCTAACTGTTTCAACAGGGAGGGAAGTATAGGAAGCTTGAAGAAGCTCACAAGTAGAGGGACGACAAAACAGTAAGCAAAAGATATTGAGTGTTTGGTGTGTGGAGCTCCATCTGGGGAGCGGTTAATGTTGCCGGCTGTACGTCATGTGGCGTTATACTCATAGTGAAAAACATGAAAAAAATCAATAGTGTTTGAATTCGAGCTGAAACGGGGGGTTCACTAACACTTTAAAGGGGAAATTAAGCTTTAGAGCAGGCCTATTCAACTAGAGGCCCGCGGGCCACATCCGTGGATTTTGATCCGGCCTTTGAATTATTTATTATACAACGGGTAGTTCCGACCAAGCAATCTGATTGGTCAACATCTGGACCAGTTGTTGCTAGATTCATTTATGGCTGAGGCAATTTATTTTGATTGTTAATTTGAATAATATGAATGAAATTAATAATAAGAGTAGGCTACTTGTAGCAGATTGTTACAGGTTAAATGTTAAAGGGTTCAATGTCTTTCGATCTGCCTCATTCATTAAATCAGTTTTGAATTTATGAAGTTATTTATTAAAACAAATAATAAATGAAGAATAACAGGTCTATGTAGAAATGTATGAACTGACTGCCCTATTTTGTGTTGGATAAAGAAATTGTGATAAACACTCTTAATGCACAGTTTGAAGGGTATTCAGTGTTGTTTTTTTTTAAGTGCTTAAATGCCATAATTACGCTTCATTTTTTACGACCCCCCCCTTAATTTTCAATTTCAATAATTTGGCCCTCATAAGCAAGTAATTGAATATCCCTGCATTAGAGGAAGTTAACCTGTATTTAATCAATTATTTACACTTTCAATCAATCATAATCATAATTCTAAACAAAACCAATGATAAATGGGAAGACATAGCATAAGATGTAAAGTCATTTATTGATGAGTGTATGACTGTACCAATGTACAGTGACCTTATTTTCTTTGCCTCTATCGATATAAGCATCAGTAAAATGTAAAAAACATATTATTAACATTATTATTATGGCAGAGTGAACACTGATGGTTTATGTTTTCTTTCAATGTTGCCTCTGAGAGCATACATCAGCAAACAATAATTTAAGATCTACTTTAGATTGAAACAATACTGCCTATTAATGAATTTATATGAAATAATTAGTATGCATTTCTAGCAAGGTGCATTACCCTGGACTGTACCTCGGGGGTGTATTTCCATTTACATTGTTTGGCATCGCCATTGGCATCATCATATGTTGCGTGTCGTGTGTTTGAGTGTGTGCATGTATGCGTGTTTGTTTTTGTGTGTGTGTGTGTACCTGAGCTTCCTATGACGGCCAGCATCTGTCCACTGTGTACGCGGAGGTTGAGGTTACTGATGGCTACCTGCTTCTCTCCCTTCAGCTCCAATGGCAACTTTAACTCAGACAGACGCGCATACCAGGGGATCTGTGCTGCTGTGTCTATCTGGGGGGCGTGCATGCACACACACACACACACACACACACACACAATATTTTTCAAGTGAAAAGTCTTTCTTAACATCCATCTCAGGACACACACACATAAGGGGCTTTCACACTGCTTATCCCCATGCTTACGTTAGCCCCAGGCTTACGTTAGCTTCAGGCTAGGATAGCCCAAGGTTTATACTTGATCAATGTTCACAGGTTTTTGCTGGCCCAGGGCTCAGTGACCAGGGCCCAGTTTCCCGAAAGCGTCGTTAGCCTAAAGGCTCATTTATGCTCGACGTACGGACGTAATTGTACGCGTCCGTTTCTAACGTTGTTACCGTCACTGCTCACATACTTCCATGCGTCCTTTACGTTGGCATAGATGTTAACCAATACATCCACTAGGGGGCAGCGCAGAGTCAAAAGTTTATGACAACAAACCATAGACTGTAAAAAGAAAACAACAAACATGGCGACTATGGAGGAGGTCTTGATTATGTACATAATAAATAAAAGAAGAAAACGGGCTCGTTGTAAGAGGCGGTGGTCGGTAAGGCCGTTAAATTCATCGCGGCTGGAGGACGGAGAGTTTTTCTCTCTCGTCCGTCCGATGCGATCTATGGACACAGAGCGCCACTTCCAGTATTTTCGGATGTCGGCTGGGGCGTTCGATGACTTGCTGCGCCGGGTGGCCCCTCACATCCAGCACAAACCATCACACAGCGCGCCTGTGAGTGTGGCGGAGAGGCTTGCTGTCACCCTGCGCTACCTTGCCACAGGAATGAGCCAGCAAGCTTTGGCAGCAAGCTAAAGCTGGGTACCGCAACTGTGAGCTGCATAGTCAGGGAGGTGTGTGCTGCGATATGGACTGCGCTCGAAGACGAGTTCGTGGCTCCGTATCGGGTAGTGACGGCAACAGCGCCCCCACGGCTTCCGGTGGTACTGCTCCGTTTGGTGCGTATCCGTAAGCTTTGTGGAAACGGTCGAAAAACGGACGAAATGAACGCAGAGTACGGACGAAAGGCTCCGTCCGTATCCGTATGCGTATTTAACGTTGAGCATAAATGAGCCTTAAGTGGTTCGTTAAGTTCGTCGTACGACCATCAGACAGTTTTCACACCGTTTCCCGAAAGCATCGTTGCTTAACGACCGTCGTTTAGACGCTCGTAGCTAACGAGAGCTCCAGCTGTCCTCGTAGCGCTGCGAGCGTCTTAACACATCCAATACCACTGAATGTCCAGCTGGTGACGCTAAAGTTACGATAGGCTATATAGCTTAGTCTATTAGTCTACTCTATTTATCTATTTATTCTATTAGTCTGCGATTAACAAAAACAGAAAAGCGTCTTTGTGGCGTGCTAGCTTCTGCTTGCCGCTGGGGGGGGGGGGGGGGGGGGGGGGGGCATCGACTGGGCGGGGAGGGCAGAGAGGTCTGACCATGGTCTGGGTGAATACTCGATTCTGATTGGTTGAAGATTGATATACACCTAGGAAAGACGTTGACGCTATGAAGACGCTATGGCCACGTTGCTTGGCAACGCCTGCATACGGGAGATATTAAATAGTCCGCTCGACTTGTAAAAATAAAATAAAAACTCACGATTTTAACTCTAAAACACATTAAAGTGTTATTAATTGATTAAATATTAACAGAAATGAATGGACGACGCGGAGGCGTGAACCGCGGAGGACGGTTCTGTTAATGGACACCTCGAAGGGCATTATCCCGCTTATACCATGGTCACTTACGAAAGAAAGAAATATTTAATCAATTAATAATACTTGAATGTGTTTTAGAGTTAAAAACGTGCGGACTATTTAATATCTCCCGTATGCAGGCGTTGCCAAGCAACGTGGCCATAGCGTCTTCATAGAGCGTAACAGTGACCGCCCCTTTTTAACAGCTCCGGTGCCGGAAGTAAATTTCCCATGCATTTATCTCGTCCACTTTTCGTGTAATCCTTATAAAAAGAGCATTAAGCCTTTAACCAAGCCGATCGTTCGTTGTGGTAGTCGTGACCATATTATGTTTGATTCGGGCATAAAAAGAATTTGGAAAACGGAAGAAAAGCCAAAGGTACTTTATTTTGTTGACCGAGTGAGGAACTACTCATCCCGAATCAAACATAATATGGTCACGACTACCATAACGAACGATTGGCTTGGTTCAAGGCTTAATACTCTTTTTATAAGGATTATACGAAAAGTGGACGAGATAAATGCATGGGAAATTTACTTCCGGCACCGGAGCTGTTAAAAAGGGGGCGGTCACTGTTACGCTCTATAGCGTCAACGTCTTTCCTAGGTGTACTTTTCAACCTACACCCTCCAGCCAATCAGAATCGAGTATTCACCCAGACCATGGTATAATATGTATTTCAGCACTGACATAGTGGACAGGTACAAGGCTACGATCGATCGTTAGATCTGTGCACGCGCGTTCATGTTAAGAGGAGTTTCGGGAAACGCACGGAAAAAAATAACGATCGTTCGAAAGATGATTCGTAAGAACGATCGTAGGATGGATCGTACATCGTTATCGGGAAACTGGGCCCTGGTCCTCATTCACAGTGGTTATTTTGTCAAGTGATTTCTGATTTCTGGAGTTAGCCTCGAACAGCTGATGGTAACCCTGCAGGGCCAGCAAGCCCCAAGCTAATGTTGATGCTAGCCCACTTCAGAATAACCTAGTGTGAACACTTTGTTAGCCCAGGGCTAAGCCCCCTCTTAGCCATGGTCTAGCCATAGTGTGAGAGCCCCTATATAGGTTTACAGGGAGTGGTAGATGTATGTATATATACATATACACACACTTAGACTTCCAGTGTGGAAACAGGTGAGCAGGTCAAGGTAATTAGCAATAGTGATGTGATAGGAGGATGTGTGTGACCTGTAGGTACCTCGTAGTGCAGGTCCTTCACCTCCAGCACATTCTGTCCTCCACTGTAGGTGAAGTACAGACTGCTGTCCTCCTCCCTACTGGAGAAGAGCTCAGTGTCCTGGAGAGACACACATGCATATACATGCAAACACGCACACACGCATGCACACACACATACACACGTGTGCACGCACATGCACACATACACACGTTTTGACAGTGTTACGCTGTAGCATCACATCCACTGATGCAGCTTCATATTAAAGCCCTCTTGATGTCCATTATGTAGCCTATAATAAAATGTACTATTTCATGTAATGTATTACATTAGAATATTGTAAATTGTGCTGATAGTGAACTGTGCAGATCGTAATCTACCATTGTATTGCATATTGGACTATTTTAATTGTGTGTGTGTGTGTGTAAACCAACAAAAGGCAACTGTTGTGGGTCCATGTCAGATTCTTTTTTTTGCAAAATGAAATACAAAAAATTGCAGCAAAGTGCAACAAAATGTTGTAATAAAAGCGTCCAGTTCTAATTATTGTATTATGTTGTATTAGCCTACAACTACCAGTACTATAGCTAGTTGGTCTGTTATACTACCAGCAATTGTACTAGTTGGTGTGTTATACCACCAGTAGTTAGTGTGTTATACTACCAGCACATGTACTAGTTGGTGTGTTTTACTACCAGTACGAATAGTAGTTGGTGTGTTATACTACCAACACTTGTACTACTTGGTGTGTTATACTACCAGCACTTTTTAGGGTGATTGGAAAAATAGTTTGGGTGTCTACTTTAAGTAGGCTAGATTGCAATAATTAAACAGAGAGTTAAATTAACTATTTGTCATGTTTCCTTTTACTCTTTTCAGGTGTGTTGTGCTCGTGTTGTGCTTGTGAATAAACCGAGTTACAAGGAACTCGTCGTGTCTGCTTCATTCCGTGACAGTCATCTTAAACTTCATTAAAGTTGATGTGTTTGGCCAATACAGATAACAAATTAAAGTTGACTTTTGATGCTTTTAGATGTAGGCTTGTGTAGTAGGCTAGAGGAAACGCAAACTGCGCTTACCTCTTTAAACCAGTGTTTTATATGTAGATGTTTAGCGATCTGAAATTGTCTAACTTTCAACAGTCATTATATGAACTGATACTGCAACAAGGTAGCGATAAATGCATGCTTTCAGCTAGCCTATATTTCGCCTCTACATACGTGTGTGTGTGTGTGTGTAGGCCTATATATAGGCCCACTGACCTTGCGCTCCAAGCCGTTAGTTGTGTCCATTATCTCTGCGTCCTGCCAATTGATTTAGCTGTGGAGATGTGTCGAGTCCACAGGTCACAGCCCGTGTCCCGCACCCTCAAGTCTCACCCAGCTCTCCCTTTAACTCACGTCTATCTAAACTTCATCCTTCCTTTTCCTTTACTCTTCTGTCATACAGGTTTAGTAGTGTGATTCCATCCCAGCCCAAACTCTCGTAAAGTGCAATCTCTTGATCGTTCTTCACCAGTATCCTGATGTTCTTGGAGGATTACGCTGTGTGATGTGACCCCTACAGCCTGTCAGACGAGGGCATGGGTCCACTCCCAGGGCCATGCCCAGACTTTAAAAAAAATCTTTATACAACTCGAGATCAAAGTTCTCAGGGGTGACGCAACTCATGCTTGTGTGTCCACTCTGGTGTGGGAAAACACATTTGTTGAAGCGCCGCTTAGGGAACGGTTACGCAGAGCCAGAAACTAGACTACTGACCAGTGAAGGGTAGTGTTTTAGCTGTGGATTGGCACAAGATTTGCCCCTAACATAGTACACATTAAACAGTCGCTTGGGCCGTCAAATAAGTTGCCTGACACACAGGCTGACGGAGAGATGAGTGAATCCTTTTCGATGCCAGTGGCTGGGCCGGAGAACGGGAGCAGGATCCACAAGTCTTTCAGGTTCCTTTCTGAGAAGAAAGAAGAGCAGACTCCGCCCTCCTGCTGCCTGAGTGTCAGCAAGGTGTCCTACTCGGTCAGGTGAATGACAGACTGGATATTGGCCTCTAGCACCACTGTCAGGAATCTTGGAGTTATCTTTGATCAGGATCTGTCATTTAATTCCCACATAAAGCAGACCTCTAGGACTGCCTTTTTTCATTTACGTAATATTACAAAAATCAGACGCATCCTATCAAAGACAGATGCAGAAAAACTAATCCATGCATTTGTTACCTCAAGGCTGGATTACTGCAACTCTTTATTATCAGGTTGTCCTAATAAGTCCATTAAGACGCTCCAATTAATTCAAAACGCTGCAGCACGAGTACTGACAGGAACTAGGAAAAGAGATCACATCTCTCCTGTACTTGCTTCTCTGCATTGGCTCCCTGTAAAATTTAGAATATAATTTAAAATCCTCCTCCTCACCTATAAAGCTCTTCATGGGCAGGCCCCTTCATATCTCAAAGAGCTCATAGTACACTACTACCCCACTAGAACACTGCGTTCTCTGAATGCAGGGCTACTGGTGGTTCCAATAGTTTCTAAAAGTAGAACAGGAGCCAGAGCCTTCAGTTACCAAGCTCCTCTTCAGTGGAACCAGCTTCCAGTTGTGGTTCGGGAGGCAGACAGCCTCTCCACATTTAAGAGTAGGCTTAAGACGTTCCTCTTTGATAAAGCTTATAGTTAGGGCTGGATCAGGTGAGTCCTGAACCATCCCTTAGTTATGCTGCTATAGGCCTAGACTATCGGGGTTAGGGTTAGGGTCTCTCTCTCTCTCTCTCTCTCTCTCTCTCTCTCTCTCTGTGCACACATTCATGTCCCATTAATGCATGTTACTAAAACACTTCTTCCCTGGAGTTCTTGTGTTTTCTCGTCTCGCAGGTTTTCATGGATCCTGGCGGAGCCTCCATGGTCCTGCTTGACTGCCATTGCTAATATCAGTTACCAGTTATATACAGTTACTGTTGTTGCTGCTTGCTGTCCCCCATCATTGCTGCTGTCGTCATCATCATCATGTTCATTAGTGTATTGATGTAGTTGCTCTCTCTCTCTCTCTCTCTCTCTCTCTCTCTCTCTCTCTCTCTCTCTCTCTCTCTCTCTCTCTCTCTCTCACCCCAACTGGTCAAGGCAGATGACCACCCACCTAGAGCCGAAGGGTCTGTCCAAGGTTTCTGCCTTTTAACAGGCAGTTTTTCCTTGCCCCTGTCGCCAAGTGCTTGCTCATGGTGGTACTGTTGGGTCTCTGTAAATGTTATTAGGAGTTTGGTCTAGACCTGCTCCATTTGAAAAGTGCCCTGAGATAACTTCTGTTATGAATTGGCGCTATACAAATAAAATTGAAATTGAATTGAAATATCTGGGAGTCATATTTGTAGAATGATGTATTAGATTAGATGCAATTATTCAATGATCCTCCGATGGATGTTAGAAATGAAATTGTAACACCCCTCACCAGATATTTGTGTGTGTGTGTGTGTGTGTGTGTGTGTGCGTGTGCGCGTGCCTGTGCGTGTGCGTGATGCAGCGAACGTGTAGGTCCATGGTGGGACTTGCCTTCGTACAGAAAGCGGTGGATTCGACAGATTCTCCACGAGGTCTCCTTCCACGTGACCAGTGGAGAGATCCTGGGCGTCCTGGGCAACTCCGGTATCTTATAATGACGTACATGCCTAGCTTCAGAAATATGCATCATTCCTAATTACACCATTTGATTCATGATGTAGGCTACACCATGATTTTCAGCTGTGAAAATATGCTATAAATTTATTATCATTGCACATTGTTGTACAACGAAATTTGCTGTGCAGCTCCTAAAAACAATACATTCCACACACACACGCACACACATGCACACACCTGCCCATACAGATAAATATTAATAATAAAAAGATAAATAAAAAGTAATACAAAGAGAAGTGGCATATCAAGAGCTACTATTGCACCTTATAAAAAACAAAGTATTGCTACAGAATGTTATTGCACATTAGAAACATTACTATAAAATAATATGTTATTCAAAATCTTATAGCTTATAAATAGGCATATCAAAAGCTACTATTGCATCTAATAAAAAGGTTATTGCACATAGATACCAATAAAGCAGCTACTATTTTGATCAAGCAATTCAGTCACATTGATATATAAATATATTAAATATCTATTGATAAAAACCAAACTGTTGAATAAAATAGCTGCAGTCATGTTCTCATTTTATGAATCCAAAGCAATACTTTCTAATCATGTTTTTCAAGTGTGTGTGTGTGTGTGTATGTATGTGTATTATAGGCTCAGGGAAGACCACTCTGCTAGATGCCATTGCAGGCAGGATCGGACACTCAGGCACACTGTCTGGGGATGTCTTTATTAATGGCAGAAAGATTAAACAAGAGCAGTACCAAGACTGTTTCTCCTATGTCCTG
This sequence comes from Merluccius polli, assembly GCA_030340625.1. NCBI lineage: Eukaryota > Metazoa > Chordata > Actinopteri > Gadiformes > Merlucciidae > Merluccius > Merluccius polli. The sequence goes on from JAOPHQ010004942.1 coordinate 31,550, forward strand.
CAGGTAAAACACACACACACACACACAGGAATAAACCTATCAACAAAAGAATAAATGAAAGTGGCACTTGAATGTGCACCCGTCTTTACACAGCATCAGGTGCATTTCACATGAAGACATATCCCTTTGCCTATATATGAATACTTTTACATTTTCCCAAGGGTTCATTTAATACTTGAACCATTTAATGCTATCCGAAAAAGATACACCTCTGCAAGTGTTGCTAGCTCAGTGTTGACAAGTGTCCTTTCGTTAATTTGCATATATTACACCTGAGATCAGAGCCGTATATACATGTATATATATATATGTATACGTCATCATTTTTTAACAGGTTTAACAGGTTTTGTAACAGACCACGTTCTCAAGTTTGGGGGTCCAAAAGTCAAAAGGGGCCCTAGCCACGCCCCCTTACAAGAATAAACCATGAATAGGGGCCTAGAATCACTTGGGAATAAGATGGAGACATGGGGTCTCTTTTATATGAATCAGGGCATTAAACTCTACTAGAAATTTGGAGGATCTAGCCCAACAGGAAGTGAACAAATAATCTGCAACAATCTACACTGCCACCAAGTGGACAAAAAAGGGAGGGAGCGTTTGGCTACGGTGTCATGGCGTCTATTCTGTGAGCCATCTCACTTTTTTTTTTAAATTATTATTTTTTTATTTTTTTATTTTCTTTGTTGAGAGTTGCACATGCACAATACCGATCAGGCAGGAAGAATTTGCAATAACTAACTAAACTGAATGAAGATTATGAAAATAAAATGCACATTTCTCATTATAAATGTTATCAAAACGCATTTTAATGCCGAAACTATCTTAAAATATTGCATTTTCCACTGAGATTAAAAGGAACATCAGCCATTTTGTTTTGCTTTGGCAGAAGCTTGACAGTCACGTGATGAGGACGCAGGCAAATAGAAAAGACAGGCCAAAAGAACGTAGCCATCTCACAATTTTAGAGCCGTTATTGTGAAACTACTACGTTTTGTGCTGTGGACCAACATAGCTATTACACGTTTTGACGTGAGACTGGGTTGTTTTCTTCCATCCTCCGGGCATGTTTTGAACGGCACTGCGCTAGTAATATAGAAGAATTGCTCAAGTGTGTCCAAAACTAAATTACCCCCCCCCCCCTTCTTAAATAAACACTCTTTCCTAGCTGATAGCAGCTCTCTCACCCCCCTCCCTCTCTGTCTATCTGTCTCTGTCTTTCTCTCTTTCTTTCTCTCTCCGTCTGTGTCTCTCGTTGTCTCTCTGTCTTGTCATCAACTCTGCCTTCTAATCTCTTGATGAGCAGGTGATATGGGCGCCTGATGTATTAAAGTCACTCTCAGAGAAGACGGAGAGGTGGGGGGGGGGTCGTTAATTGAGGCTTCAACTGTGTATGTGTGTGGGTGTCCAGTTTCCAGGCACTTTATTCATTCATGTTGCATAAATATTGCACAACAATATTATGCATTTGTAATTAACAAACTATGCAACAACAACCAACAAATAAAAAACAGCATCAAATAACATTATTAATAATAATGTACAGAGATGGATGCAAATCAACCCATTTCTCTCTCCTATCTCTTTGTCTGCCACCTGTTTATCTTTTTTTTCTCTCTCTCTCTCTCTCTCTCTCTCTCTCTCTCTCTCCCCCCTCTCTCTCTCTATCTCTCTCTCTCTCCCCCCTCTCTCTCTCTCTCTCTCTCTCTCTCTCTCTCTCTCAACCAGAGTGATAACCTGCTGAGCTACTTGACAGTGGAGGAGACGCTGACCTACACGGCCCAGCTGGCCCTGCGCAGACACTCAGCCGAGACCATCAGGAAGAAGGTCAGAGAGGAATGATTTAGTTCAACCACAGTTCACAGGTCAAAGAGCAGGATTGTCTTTCTGACTCTCCCTGTCACTTGATAACAGAACAACTCATAAAATGAGACCAGATTAAAAATACTGTCAAAGTATTCATTTAAAGATTCTTCACGATTGTCCCACATCAAATGTGTATAACTAATATCCATTACACCTGCATGTCACTTTTTTACTGCAGTGAGTTATGACATACATACTACAGGGTTGGAAGTCAGTGATCGTATTAAAGGGGAACCAAGCCCCAACACCACTTGTAAATTGGTCTGCATTAGATGACTCCTTCTCTAGGTTAAAAATATGCTATTACATGCATAACCTCTTATTGGCTGATATGGTTACCCAGTCACCTGCTGATTAAGCATTGATGTGAAACATCTGTGTCCTCTGCTTATTGAAACTGAATTGAAAGGACGTTTAGAAGGGCAAAAAAGCCCTGCAGCCCCAAGAATGAAAAAAACCTCAAGGCATGTTTTAAAGGCGGGATCAGGGAGTCTGGTTCTCCTTTAATTTGATCAGGGGGTCTGGTTCTCCTCTAATTTGATCAGGGGGTCTGGTTCTCCTTTAGTTAGGTCAGGGCATCTGGATCTCCTTTAATTAGGTCAGGGAGTCTGGTTCTCCTTTAATTAGGTCAGGGGTCTAGTTCACCTTTAATTAGGTCAGGGGGTCTGGTTCTCCTCTAATTTGATCAGGGGGTCTGGTTCTCCTTTAGTTAGGTCAGGGCATCTGGTTCTCCTTGAATTAGGTCAAGGGGTCTGGTTCTCCTTTAATTAGGTCAGGGGGTCTGTGTGGAGTGTGTGTGGTTGATAGCTGGTTTACAGCCTCACCTGGCCCGAGTCAGACCGATTAGGCTCTGGGGCTGGGTGGGGCTGCACACACATCAGCCCCACCACATCCTCTAACAATGCTAGATCAGTACCTACCGCGTCCTCTAATAATGCTAGATCAGCCCCCACCACATCCTCTAACAATGCTAGATCAGCCCCACCACATCCTCTAACAACACTAGATTAGCCCCCACCACTTCCTCTAACAACACTAGATCAGCCCCACCACATCCACTAACAACAATAGATTAGCCCCCACCACATCCTCTAACAACGCTAGATCAGCCCCCACCATGTCCTCTAACAACGCTAGATCAGCCCCACCACATCCTCTAACAACACTAGATTAGCCCCCACCACATCCTCTAAAAATGCTAGATCAGCCCCACCACATCCTCTACAACACAAGATTAGCCCCGACCACATCCTCTAACAATGCTAGATCAGCCCCCACCACATCCTCTATTAACGCTAGATCAGCCATAATTGCCCAAATTTTATAGAATTTCATTACTTCAGTTAGTAATATGCAGCATAGTCGAATTATCTTATCTCGATTCTTACTTGATACAATTATTGTATAGGCCTACTTTAGGCATCGATTGTATCATTAAAAATCACGTTACTTTCTAGGGGGAAATTGAATGGCATATTGCGGCGGAAGACTTCTGACTGGTTCTGTAATGCAGTTTTTTTAAACTCTGCATTAACTTATTTCCACCCAATTTTAGTAACGAAACCTGGAAGATTGTCCTCAGTCTCTATTTGAGTGAAGCATTTAGTGACTGACTTGTGAGTCTACTTCCTGCAGGTGTCAGCGGTCATGTCAGAGCTGAGCCTGACTCATGTGAGCCACAACATGATTGGAGGGTAGGTCTTCCCTGGCATCTCTGGGGGGGAGAGGAGGAGGGTCTCTATTGCCTCTCAGCTCCTTCAGGACCCCAGTGAGTACTGCAGAGACCGCCAAAACACACACACACACACAATCTATATGCACACACACACACACACACACACACACACACACACACAATCTATACACGCTGTACTTGTAAATGTTGGTAACTGTATTGAGCCTTTTGTTAGATTGTCATTTGAAATGTTTTCAGCCCTTTAGTGTCACATAATATATCAGCTGTAACAGAGTTAGCCCTTTACTGTCACATAATATATCAGCTGTAACAGAGTTAGCCCTTTACTGTCATGTAATATAGCAGCTGTAACAGAGTTAGCACATTTACTGTCACATAATATATCAGCGGTATGCCAAGTTTGCAGAGCCAAGTGAACTGAGACCCCAGCAGAGGAGGTGAAGGAGGCTAATGAAAAGCATGTTATCACACACCAGTTTGAAATAAGTCCCATATTGTGTGTGTGTGTGTGTGTGTGTGTGTGTGTGTGTGTGTGTGTGTGTGTGTGTGTGTGTGTGTGTGTGTGTGTGTGTGTGTGTGTGTGTGTGTGCACGTGTGTGCCTCTGTGTGCCTGGGCAGTGTAATCCTGAATGAGGCTTGAGACCCTTCAATGTCTTGAGGGAACTATAGCCCTGATAACGCATGCCCACACACACACACACACACACTTACACTCAAGCAGTAATGAGGAGTTTCCATTCGCTGCCTCTTCAATCAACCAGGAAATGAATTAATCTTACAATTAAAGCATGAGCTAATTCCACACTCCCTCATAATGTAAAGACGCAATCTTTTGATTGTCCTAATTAGCGTAATTAACCAAAAAGGAACTTGCTTATCTTAACAAGTAAAGTTTGGCCCTCTGAGATGCTTGGTAGTGCCACTTAATATATAATTATATTAAACCTTTCCAAAGTTTGAACTGTAAGTTTTGAATGTTATTGTGGTTCATGCTGTTCTTAATAATCCCTGATGTGTGACATAATTTCCTAAGGCTAATGGTGTCATTGGGATGATGTCACTGCAGAGGTGATCCTATTGGATGAGCCGACCACGGGGTTGGACAGCATGACGGCCAATCAGATTGTGGTACTGCTGGCAGCGCTGGCCAGAAGAGACCGCCTCGTCATAGTAACTATCCACCAACCGCGATCAGAGCTCTTCAGGGTGGGTTTCAGAAGAGTTGTCAAAAAAAATGAAAATATCATATTCGTTGTCAAACGTATCTAAAAGTTATTGTGTGTGTGTGTGCGTGTGTGTGTGCGTGCATGCACATTTGTGTGTGTGTGTTTGTGTGTGTGCGCACATGTGAGTTTGTGTGTGTGTGTGTGTGTCTAGGTCTGTGGAGAGCCGTGGAGAGCTGGTGTTCTGTGGTCAGCCGGGGAGAGATGGTGGACTTCTTTAGCCAGTGTGGATACAAGTGTCCAGAGTACTGCAATCCCTTTGACATCTATGGCATGTATTCCCTCTACTGGCTGTGCTAAGGAGCTTTGAAATATACCTCCCATAGTCATATCTGTATTCAATAATCATATTTGAGTCTTAGGTGTACATACTGAAATACTTACTTTTAAAACATGTACTCTAACTGTTACTAACTTTCTCTTAAGCTGTAGCACATTCTTTCTGATTCATAATTTATAGTAACTGTTTTCAACACATACAGTATGCTCAGGTTAAATAAAACAGACAAACAAACAGCATCTAGCTTAAAGACGCACTGTGTAATTTTTTCCCCCATCTAGTGGTCAAATTGTATTTTGCATTCAAACGAATTTATGCTCTCTAGCGCCTCGCGTTTTCAAATGTTCGTTGCAACCTGTTGGAACTACGGCAAGCGGTATTAGTCAAGATTCAAGAAGCTATGACAACATGATAACAACATGTCTTCAAACACCACTTCATCAAGTTTTGTTTCGGATGATGAGGTACGTTCAGTGCTCGAAGTGGAAAAAAATAAGTGCCGGTACGGTACTCCCTTATTCACATATAAGCGACGGGGTGATATTAACCCACCCCGGACCTACGACCGCAGCCTGTGACAAGTGCCGGTACGCAAGAAAAAGTGCCGGTACGCTAAAGGGTAACATGTAGAAGTGCCGGTTCTGCATACTGGTGCGTACCGGCCCACTTCGAGCGCTGGGAAACAAACTTCAAACTGCATTGAATCATTAGTGTGAGCATGTATGAGTAATTACTCCTCGAGCAAGATAGTGAATTATGTTCTCATGTTTATATCGTTTTTTAAGTGACAAGCGCGTCTCGCTAAGCTCCTTCTCTGTTCCACAGTCACGCTGGCTCTGAGTGAAAACGCGTTTAGCCTTACCTGTACCACGTAGTGCTTTTTGTCCCTCTCGGCAGTTCATAGACCGGAAGGACATGGAAGCCTCCATAGAGCTTGCCCGTCCTATGTAAATTCTGATAAGTGATTCTTCGCTCAGGAGGATAAGTGAGATTGTTGACAGAGATAATTTTACACCAATGGGGACTTATTTATGAATGAAGATGTTGATTTGAGGTAATAAATTGCTTAAAAAACTACACAGTGTACCTTTAAGGCGAAATCACACTTCTGCATCCTGCACGTATGCCAAGATCTGCAAAGGTCTACGTTAGGGATGTCCGATATTGGCTTTTTTACCGATAACCGATAACCGATATTGTTCATATATGTGACTCTTAATTTCCGTTACCGATATCAACCGATACCAATACCGATATATGCGGAAACTTTGAAATAATTCCAAACCACCGACATAACTACAGCTACAACTAGCGTCCCACTACACGGCCGCACATGCCCAGGCTTGTTATTGAGACGGCGCGGTGCGTTTGATGATGTCATCAAACCACGTCCTCACTTGAAACATAACAGATGTCTGAAATTATTTCAAACAAAGTGTTTATTTATTTCACACTGTCTTTGTACTAACAGAAAATGGTCGCTTGCATTCGACTCAGGACAATTAGAGCTTTCCAACAAGGTATAACATGCCATAGGCCACTTTAGTCATTTTGAGCTTTTTTAAAAACCGATACCGATATTTTCCGATATTGATTTTTTATGCCAATATCGGCCGATAATATCGGTGGGCCGATAATATCGGACATCCCTAGTCTACGTCATTACTCAGAGACAGTACACGCCCCTTTTGCTGGTCAAGGACCTACGCGTACGTGAAGACATGTAGTCCTTCCAGAGCTTAGCAATGCTTCACCCTTCTCTGCAGAGGAATGCGTCAAGTAATCTGTGATTGGTCGAGCCAGGAACAGACTTAGTCTTTTGTTTTCGACATCCGGACATGAGAATAAAATGAATGCACCCGCACAAAATCAAAACACTATATTTTCAGTTGGTTGCAATACACCAGTGTCTTACTACCTGTAACGTAGTGTTACGTGGTGCACTAGTTATAGTGTGTCTTCCTCCGTGGGAGTCGATGATCAATGCGCATGTGTAGTTCATTCTTAGTTTCGTCCATAGAGTACCCATCTGTGGACCAAGTATACAGCTCCTCATGGCTTCGTCACAGTTTGAGCACCCCGAAATCGACTGGGATGCCGCAGATTTATACAAAGTATTTGAAAGATTCAGAAGTCAAGTCACTTTCGCCTCCGACATCACGGACAACCAGCATGCAGGATGGCTGGGCACGTGGATCGGAGAGCAAGGTAGGGAAATCTACAAGACGCTGAAGATCTACAACGCCCCAGCAAAAGCCATTTAGGTGGCATGTGGTAGGAGGCAACTGCTACACCATAATAGCAGAGGTCAGGGAAAAGCAAGTACAGGAAAGACTGCTGGAGAAAGGGGAAGAGCTGATGTTAACTAAAGCCATAGAAATCCCTCAGCAGTTTGAAATGTCACAAAAGCAGATGAAGATCGTCAGAGAAGAAGACTCACAGGTAGCAGCAGTCTCTGTCAAATGTGCCTAAAATGGGACAGAGAGAAAATCCATGAAGGACAAAAAACCATCCTTCCTCAAAACCATCCTCAAAATTGAGCCTAAAATTGAGCCCAAAGCAGTGAGGTTCAGAATAGGCACCAGCGCAAAGTGCATCACAATAACACTAGGCTACTAATGGACACAGGTGAGCTGAAGTGCTCCAAAGGGGTACTATGCTCATACTCCAATCCCAAGCTAAAGCCGGTGGCCGCAGTTGACCTCATATTAAAACACAATAATTGTGAGCTCAGTGAAGAGTTAGAAATAGTGTACATAGCACAGGAGAATGTGCTCAGCGGTGCCACAGCTGGGGATTTGGGCCTAATAGTCCATCTTGATTTGCTGCAGAACACAAAACCAAGCGAGCATGGCTAGTGACTCCAGCACACCACATAGTTCCCCAGCTGGACTGGAGGATTACCTAGAACTGTCTCGCACCACTGGAACACTGCCAGGTACATACACGATGAAAATAGACCCAGACGCAAAGGGCGTGGTCCATCCCTTTCGCAGACAGCCCACTGCACGTAAGAGAAGATAGTGGAGAAACTGCAAGAGATGGAAAAGGATGGCTACATCAGTCCATCAGCCTACGGAGCGGGTGAGTTTAATGGTAGCCACAGTATGAAATGACAAAATATGAACAGGACAAACAAGGACATGGACCTTCCAGACACTCCAAAATCCAAAATGCAGCTCAGCAAGTATGCTGCATGCACAGCTTCAAGTTCAATAGATCTAAGATGACTCTGCGAATGGCGCCAATGTGTGTTGGTGCACACTTTGTTTGTTTTAAATCTTTAATTCCATTTATTGTGATGCCACTCAATAAATTGTTATTTTCACAAGCAATGAAATGCTAAGGGTTGCAAAGGGTTGGGGAGGGGTGCGGTAAAGACACCTTGGGGAAGTGGTGTGCTAGTAACCTCTCCTTCCAAATTACTGAATGTTGCAGTCGTTGATGTTAAAGTTTAAGATATGTAGTTTACAAGGGTTAGCGAAATAATTAGATGTTCAGATTAAAATGTTTACATTTAAAAAGTAAAATGTTTAGATTCACTTGTGCTGTCATGTTTTGCTTATGTTTGCACAAGGGGAGTTTTTGGTGTGTGTGTTTTTCCCCTTTGTTGTGTGTTGCCCCTGGTGGGCCTTTTCTTCTCCACAGGATTTGGAGGCGTGGCTTTGGAACTCGCAATCACGAGACACACCTGTTCCCAATTGGGACTCCTTTATAAGGCTGGGGCAAACATCCCTCCAGCGCCAGAGTATTCCGTCACACACGGTACCAGTGTCTCGCCCTAGCATCCCTAGTCGCATTCTGTTTTGGCTTACTTTCGTGTTTTTTCCGTTGGATTCATACCTTGTTCTACCCTCTTCCCCAGACCTCGATCTCTCCTCGTTATCCCGGAGTATCCAGCAATCCACCTACCTTGCCTACCCGCTCCTGCTTCAACCTTCATCACGTTTGTTTTTGTTATTGTGGTTTTACAATAAAACCGTGTTCTACCAACCCACCCTTTGTCTCCTGCGTTTGGGATCCAGAAACCATATGGCATAACCTAACAGAATACTCTGGCCATAATGGATCCCGCAGAGACAGAGAGGAACGGTTAGCGCTCTCCTCGCAGGGAGTAAGAATCGGGCAACACGACGCCGATCTCCAGGACGTCTCCAGGGCGTTAACGTCACTCTCCACCGGCATGGAACAGCTGGGGAATCGCCTGGAGCAGATGTTCGCTCGGGTGTCGTCCCTCACCGCTCCCACCGTGTCCCTCGGACCACCGGCGTCATCAAGTCCCGAACCACCTGCGGCGGCGTCCATTACCCCTCTGTACCAGCCCCGTGAGCCCTTCATTCCAACCCCACTCCGGTATTCCGGGGAGTTAGGTAGATGTCGGCAGTTTATTCACCAGTGCGATCTAGTGTTCAGTCAGCAACCCCAAACGTATGCCAGCGATAGAACTAGGACGGCGTACGTTATGAGCTTGCTGTCCGGCCAAGCCTCCGATTGGGCGGTAGCTATCTCTGTTAACCGTCCTACCCTAGCCGGTTCTTATTCAGATTTCATTGATAACATGCGGGGGGTGTTTGACCACCCGGTCCAGGGAAAAGAGGCTAGCAGCCGATTACTTTCTCTTATTCAGGGGGCGGACTCAGTCTCCCAGTACGCTCTCAACTTTCGTATCCTCGCGTTGGAGAGCGGCTGGGACGACACGGCCTTGCGGAGTGTGTTCCTTAGAGGCTTGTCGGACCAGCTAAGGGACGAACTCGCTATACGAGACGAGACTTTTTCACTGGAGGAGCTTATTTCCTTGGCTACCCGGTTGGACAATAGACTCCAAGAGAGGCGCAGGGAGAGGCAAGGCCGCACTTCTGGGCAGTCTGAGGTTTCCACGTGGCCCTCGGTTCGGGCTAGTTCCTCTCACCGACAGGCGCATCTCGATACCTCCTCCGGTTCCGATCTGGGAGTTGAACCCATGCAAGTAGGCAGGATGCGTTTGTCTGCGGCCGAACGCCGTCGTCGTACGGTTAATGGATTATGTTTGTACTGTGGGGAGGGAGGACATATGGTGGTATCCTGCCCGCTTACGGGAAAAGGGGGGGGTTCATCAAAGTCCAGTGGCGCGTTGGTGAACCAGACTGTTTGCTCCGCCACCTCTTCATCTCGGATCCTAGTACAGGCTCACCTGTTGGGTCCTCAGTCACCCATCCCTCTGTCTGTGTTTATTGATTCAGGAGCGGACGAGAACCTAATTGACTCTGTGTTTTGCGCGAAGGTCCAGTTGCCTCTGGAACCATTACCGACGCCCAGAGAGGTGCTAGCTTTGGATGGTCGACTACTGGCTCGCGTCACTCACCGCACTCTCCCTGTTCACCTTCAGCTATCCGGTAATCACCACGAGCGTGTATCTCTCTATGTTATTCCTTCTCCTACGTCGCCTATTGTACTCGGTCTGCCGTGGCTCCGTCTTCACAATCCGCACATTGATTGGGCTACCTCCTCCATCGCTAGCTGGAGTGTTTTTTGTCATTCACACTGTCATCGTTCTGCTATGCCTCCTGGCAAACTTCCGTCCGCTTCACTCTCGGCTAGTCCTATCGACCTCACTAATGTACCTTCTGTTTACCACGATCTCCAGGAGGTCTTTAGTAAGGATCGAGCACTGTCTTTACCTCCTCACCGTCCGTACGATTGCGCGATCAACCTTCTGTCCGGTGCTTCGCTACCTTCTAGTAAGCTCTACAATCTATCTCGACCGGAGAGGGAATCCATGGAGGCCTACATCTCTGAGTCGCTGGCCAACGGCCTTATTCGCCCCTCTTCTTCCCCGGTGGGTTCAGGGTTTTTCTTCGTGGAGAAGAAAGATAAGTCCCTGCGTCCTTGTGTGGATTACCGAGGCATAAACGACATCACTGTTAAAAATAAGTATCCCCTTCCACTGCTAGACTCCGCGTTTACACCACTTCACCAGGCCACTGTGTTCTCCAAACTAGACCTCCGAAACGCTTATCATTTGGTGCGTATTCGGGAGGGGGACGAGTGGAAGACTGCATTCAACACTCCTCTCGGTCACTTCGAGTATCTGGTTATGCCCTTTGGGCTCACTAACGCGCCGGCTATTTTTCAAGCCCTCATTAATGACGTCCTTCGGGACATGTTGCATCGCTTCGTCTTCGTCTACCTGGATGATATTCTCATTTTCTCCAGAGACCAAGCCGAGCACGAGCAACACGTGAGGTTGGTTCTCCAGCGCTTACTTGAGAACAAGTTGTTTGTGAAGGCGGAGAAATGTGCTTTTCACACCAAGTCTGTCAGTTTCCTGGGTTTTGTGGTTAAGGAGGGTCGACTACAAGCGGATCCCGAAAAGGTGCGTGCGGTCGCGGAGTGGCCGGTTCCTTCCTCTCGGAAGCAGCTCCAACGTTTTTTAGGGTTTGCGAACTTTTACCGACGGTTCATCAGAGACTATAGTTGAGTTGCGGCCCCACTGTCCAAGTTAACCTCCACCAATGTCGGGTTCTGTTGGTCGGAGGCGGCAGACTCTGCGTTTACGCGGCTCAAGACATTGTTTTCTTCCGCTCCGGTCCTTAATCATCCAGATCCTTCCTTACAGTTTGTTGTGGAGGTGGACGCGTCTAACACGGGGGTGGGGGCCGTACTCTCTCAACGATCTGCACAAGACGGTAAACTGCACCCATGCTCATTTTTCTCTCGCCGTCTGAGTCCGGCGGAGAACTATGATGTGGGTAACCGGGAGTTGTTGGCGGTAGTCCTGGCTCTCCAGGAGTGGAGACACTGGCTGGAGGGCGCCGAGCATCCTTTCCTAGTGTGGACCGACCATAGAAACCTGGCTTACCTTCAGTCTGCGCGTCGACTAAACTCTCGTCAGGCACGTTGGTCCCTTTTCCTGGGGAGATTCCGGTTTACCCTCACTTACCGTCCGGGTTCTAAGAACGGGAAGGCTGACGCTCTCTCCCGTCAGTTCGATTCCTCTGGGGCACAGTCGGTGGAGAGGAGCATTCTCTCTCCCGCCTGTGTCATCGGGGCCGCCCAGTGGGAGATTGAGCAGGAGGTCCAAGATGCCCAGCAGAACCAACCCATCCCCGAGGGTTGTCCTCCTGGTCGACTGTTCGTCCCACCGGCAACACGCAGGGCAGTCCTTCAGTGGGGGCACGAGTCCAGAGTGGTGTGCCATCCGGGGGCTCACCGTACTCAATCCCTCCTACGCCAACGGTTCTGGTGGCCTTCGATGACCGCCGACATCAAGGAGTTCGTGGCGGCCTGCTCCGTCTGTGCCCGTGGCAAGTCGTCCCATCGCGCTCCGGCTGGTCTCCTGCGTCCCCTGCCGGTTCCTCACAGACCCTGGTCTCACATCGCAGTGGACTTCGTCACGGGACTTCCGCCATCTGAAGGCAATACCGTCATTTTAACCATTGTTGATCATTTTTCGAAAATTGTACACTTTGTTCCCCTACCCAAATTACCTTCTGCCCTAGAGACTGCGGACCTGCTCGTGCTACACGTTTTTCGTCTCCACGGCATCCCCCAGGATATCGTCTCCGACCGCGGACCGCAGTTTTCATCTCGGGTATGGAAGGCGTTCTGTCGGGCGTTGGGGGCATCAGTCAGCCTGTCATCGGGCTATCACCCTCAGACTAATGGCCAGACCGAACGCGCCAATCAGGATCTGGGGTCGGCGCTGCGGTGCGTCGCGGCTGAACATCCTGCCTCCTGGGCCACCCACCTTCCTTGGGTGGAGTACGCCCGGAACTCGTTGGTCTGCTCTGCCACCGGTATGTCTCCTTTCTCTGTGGCGCTGGGATTTCAGCCCCCACTGTTTCCCGTACAGGAGACGGAGGTGGCGGTTCCCTCCGTTCAAGAACATCTGCGGCGCATCCGCCGGGTCTGGCGGAACACCAGGGAGGCGCTGGGTCGTACGGCGGAGAGGAACCGCCAGGTAGCGGATCGTCACCGCACTCCAGCCCCCGACTACCAGGTGGGACAGAGTGTTTGGCTCTCGTCCCGCGATCTGCCTCTCCGGACGGAGAGTAACATACTCACCCCTAAATACATCGGTCCCTATATCATTTCTAACATCATTAACCCCTGTGCTGTCAAGCTGAAGTTGCCTCCTGCTCTCAACATTCACCCCGTATTTCATGTTTCCCTGTTAAAACCAGTTTCGGTCAGTGCGCTCAACCCTCCGGCCGAGCCCCCACCACCCCCCCGGCTCGTCGATGACCACCCGGCCTATTCTGTCCGGGAACTGTTGGATGTACGTAGGCGGGGTAGGGGGGTGCAGTACCTAGTCGACTGGGAGGGGTACGGGCCGGAGGAGCGGTCGTGGGTCTCCCGGTCGATGATTCTGGATCCTACCCTAATCAGTGACTTTCATAGACGCTATCCGGATAAGCCGGGTCGGCCGCCAGGGGGCGTCCGTTGAGGGGGTGGTACTGTCATGTTTTGCTTATGTTTGCACAAGGGGAGTTTTTGGTGTGTGTGTTTTTCCCCTTTGTTGTGTGTTGCCACTGGTGGGCCTTTTCTTCTCCACAGGATTTGGTTGTGGGCAGGTGCGGGAACACACCTGTTCCCAATTGGGACTCCTTTATAAGGCTGGTGCAAACGTCCCTCCAGCGCCAGAGTATTCCGTCACACACGGTACCAGTGTCTCGCCCTAGCATCCCTAGTCGCATTCTGTTTTGGCTTTCTTTCGTGTTTTTTCTGTTGGATTCATACCTTGTTCTACCCTCTTCCCCAGACCTCGATCTCTCCTCGTTATCCCGGAGTCTCCAGCAATCCACCTACCTTGCCTACCCGCTCCTGCTTCAACCTTCATCGCGTTTGTTTTTGTTATTGTGGTTTTACAATAAAACCGTGTTCTACCAACCCACCCTTTGTCTCCTGCGTCTGGGATCCAGAAACCATATGGCATAACCTAACATGTGCAGGAGACCAGAAGATAAAGTGAAGTCGCCACCTTAGTTCTGATTATGTTTGGTGTCAAGACAAGGCACCAGCTGATGTTGTTTATTGCTGAAGAAGGGAGATGTAACGTATTGTTACTCGGTGCACTAGTTGTAGTGCTTTTTCCTCCGGGGGAGTTGTGTCAATGGTCAATGCGCATCTGTAGTTCGTTCTTAGTTCCGTCAATAAAGTACACATCTGTAGACCTAGCATACAGCTCCTCAACTCACTGCAGTCACTTTGCTGACTGCAGTAGGTAGTAGTCTGCCCACATTGTGCCCAGATTGCTGTCCACTAACCTTTGCAATCCAATCAGAATGTGAACCTGACCAGCTCAGAATGTGGTTTAGCTCATCGGATCACAAGGAGAGCAAAATCCAAAAGGGACTGTCCAGACCTGACCAACCGAGTTAATGCGTCCTGGTGTGATCAGATGATAAAAGTCAGGTTGAAACCACAAGTGTTCCTGCATGTATGTGAAGTGTCAATGTGCAGAAGATCATAACCTTTATGAATGTTTTAATCTTGCACATTAAAAATATCATAAAGGTTAGGTCATAAAGTGTCAAAGTGTTTAAATGCCTTTTTGTAGAGCAGTTGCCATAATGATCTCGGGGTTATACATATAAAGCAAAAATAAGTGACAAATATGGTAAATCTTCAATTATTTAGGATATTGCTCAATAGGTTATCATTAAGGTGAGGATATATAGAATCCATATGAATTTGAATATTCAAACAATCTAAACAAATGTATTCATGAAGAGCCTGAGATTCAATTGAGCTCTGCCTGTGTGTCATTTTCCATGATCCTTTTTTGTCTGTTAGACAGGACAGAAAGGTCAATGAACTAAAGTAACCTTTTCCCAATAAACCTATCTATACTATCTCTGTGTGTTGAATGTGCTAATGGTTGCTGTTTATAGCGGGTGGCATGGCCACTGGTTACCTTACAATCATGATTTTTGACTCTTTACACACGACAATAAAAATACATTAAACAATACAGTAAACTATACACTACAAGAGTTGAGCAGAGGATGAAATGCAGAGATGAACTCAGAAATGGTCTTCTACAAAGGTATAACAATATAACAACAGAAATTGCATGCAAGGACATTTTTTGGTGTTAATGTTAAGCGCAAATACAGTTTTCAGTCTGCAATTTGTAGCCATCCCATCGTCTGGGTTGCATAATACTGTTGCTTCTGTTCTACACAATCAAATATTTTTTTATTAACTCACTTGTGGTACTTTTTCAGCTTCCTACATTTAGTCTAAAGCCATTCATGAACTAATTCATCATGCATTTTTCATTCTTCTATAGCAGAACACTATTTTGCTGTCAGTATTTTGCCACAATATTTCTCCAATGACAATAATGACAATGTTAAAATTGAGGGGGTGCATTAGAGAGGACCTATGATATATGTTTTTAAATCAAACAAATACCTTTTGGGGCGCCCAACATATCTTTTTTTGCATGGCTGATTGCAATGGCGCTAGTAATCCAGCAGTGGCGCTGCGCCACCGCTGGATGCATGTAGGGGGAAACACTGCATGGAGCACAGGTGAACACAACTACTAATCAATACAGGTGACAAACATTTGACTATGGCTCTGGTTGAAGAGTCAAATTACGTGCTATGTCTTTTCCTAACCACTTTTCCTTGACCTCGATGGAAAACAATGAGGTCAACGAAAGATGTGAAGGAGAATTCATAAGGACTTAGGAAAAGACAACCTTGATGCTAAGGGAATCCGACTGCACTTACACTACTAGGCTATGTAATTATGCGACAGCAGATGTTATGGATGTGGGTCTGCTGGTGGAACTACAATGTTCCAAAGATGGACAACTAAAATATTAATTCATTACCAAGGTTGGAGTTGAAATTAAAAAAGAAATATAGGCTACTATTCACAAACGTGACATGAAATGGTTGTAGCATTGACAATGGTTGCTCCTTCCTGTCCACTCATTTTATTGACATGAATCTCAATGAGTATGATTGTATGATACATTTATGCAAGATATGCATAACATGTTAGGCCTACAAATCTTAGGTTTCAAACATGTTGAAAGTTTGTTTTCATGAAATGGTGCATTGTACCACAAGGAATTGTGGGAAGGCATTATCTCCTTTCTTTTCATAAAGGATGGTCCAGTGTAAGGATATTAGAAAGGAAGCATTGAAGCACCTTTCTTAGCATTTAGAAAATTCTACCAGCTGTTATCATGGCTGCAACTTAAATACTTCTGGGTCATTCACTCAGTTAGCAAAAAATACAATTCGACCACAGCTAATGTTTGCATGTGTGTATGTGTGTGTGTGTTTCCAGGCGCACCATGCGTAACCTTTTTCGGGACAGCATGGGGGGTCCTAATGCGCCTGTCCCAGAATCTGATCTATGGCTTCTTCATCGCCTTCTTCGTCGTGCGCTTGGACGATGATGTCACCAAGGGCGCGGTGCAGGACCGTATCGGCATCATCTACCAGGCAGTGGGGGCCTCGCCCTACACAGGCATGCTCAACGCCGTGGCGCTCTGTGAGTTCCACTCACACCATGACATCATACTGTATAACTTTCTGCTTTAGTCCATTGACCGAATATTGATTTACTATCCTCTCGATAATTTATTCAGAATGTTTTATTATTCATTATGGACAAATCTGCTTGCTGATTTTCATAGTTCCAGAAATGCTAATATTTGGTTGCTTTTCTCTTTCAGATTGTAAGGTTGTTAAATAAATGCTAGTGTTGCTTGGCTAATGGTCAGACAGAGCACGGACATTTAAGACCACTGTTTGGGTTTTGGTAACTTGGGATGTGCATTTGATGTTATTTTGGACATTTTATAGGCCAAAACAAGATTGAGATTCATTGTCAAAATTTTTTTTTTATTTAACTGTTTTTCATTAGCAGATATGATATATTATACAGTATATTGTACATGTCTGAAGTGAAGTGGGAGCTTATCGTTTTTTGTAATCTAAAGTTAGAGGTCACATTCTACTAAACACAGAGATAATGTGGACAGTATTTATGTAAATGGGGAAGGATTTACATGTTTCATTTTGGTAACACTCCATAATAAGGGTCCTTAATAAATAGCAAACTAGTCATTAACTAACCCTTTGTTAATTGTTACTAAAATATCTATTTGCCACAAGTTAATGGTTTTTTAATCATTAATTAAATATTAGTTATTTGTGTATAATCTGTTTGTTAATGTTTTAACAAACAAAAAACAATCTATTAACAAATACTGTATTAATAGTGTTTTAATAGTTAACTAAATGTATTCTTGGCACTAATTAACAGTTATTTATTACATAATTAGAATGTTAAATGCTTATTTACAAACTATATGTTAATATAGAAGTTAATGACATATTAGTATTTAACTAATTGTTACTAAACTGTTTCTGCCTATCCCAATTGTTATTAAACTGTGTTTCTGCCCATCCCAATATGAACCACTTCTCATAGGACCCTTATAATAAAGTTGGTTACGCTTAATTAATATATTAGTAATATATAACTATCAGTGTGGGGCCCCTTATAATAAAGTTGGTTAAGAGTTATTCATATATTAGTAATATATAACTATCAGTATTGGGGACCCTTATAATAAAGTTGGTTAACCATAATTAATATATTAGTAATATATAACTATCAGTATGGGGACCCTTATAATAAAGTTGGTTAACCATAATTAATACATTAGTAATACATAACCATCAGTATTGGGGACCCTTATAATAAAGTTGGTTAACCATAATTAATATATTAGTAATATATAACTATCAGTATTGGACCCTTATAATAAAGTTGGTTAACCATTATTAATGCATTAGTAATTTATAACTATCAGTATGGGGGGACCCTTATAATAAAGTTGGAACAGTAATCATTAATTATTTACAAATATTTCTTATAACATGTATTGAAGATAGAAAATATTTTACACTGGGTCTCTCACACTGGAAATGAATGATCTCAGCACACACTGTTGGGAAGGGGGATGAACACACTTTATTTATAAAGTTAAAGAACTCTCCAATAGCTTTTTATTTTCTGGAAAGCTGACCACTAAAGGTAACACTGTTGGAAAGGGGGATGAACACACTTTATTTATAAACACTCCAATAGCTTTTTATTTTATTTTTATTTTACAACTGACACCTTAAGGTTAAGCTGATGGCCTCCTGGAACACCCCACTTTTGACTGAATCTGGGCATCACCTTTGATGTAGTTTTGGCAAACAACTGCCACATCTTTCAGCTTTGCTTGTTTGGCTTGATCAAGGAGCTTTGTGAATGGGGCCCCACACTGATAGTTATATATTACTAATATATTAATTAAGCGTAACCAACTTTATTATAAGGGTCCTATGAGAAGTGGTTCATATTGGGATGGGCAGAAACACAGTTTAATACCAATTGGGATAGGCAGAAACAGTTTAGTAACAATTAGTTAAATACTAATATGTCATTAACTTCTATATTAACATATAGTTTGTAAATAAGCATTTAACATTCTAATTATGTAATAAATAACTGTTAATTAGCGCCAAGAATACATTTAGTTAACTATTAAAACACTATTAATACAGTATTTGTTAATAGATTGTTTTTTGTTTGTTAAAACATTAACAAACAGATTATACACAAATAACTAATATTTAATTAATGATTAAAAAACCATTAACTTGTGGCAAATAGATATTTTAGTAACAATTAACAAAGGGTTAGTTAATGACTAGTTTGCTATTTATTAAGGACCCTTATTATGGAGTGTTACCAAAAGAAACAACAGCAGTAAAAAGTGTAACATGCTAGCATGTTGAGTGATATTTGTTGAGTAAATGCCTCATGCATTTTAAAGAATAGTGGAACACATTGCAACATATTTTTCTCTCTCTCACCACCTGACCTTTGACTCCTTTGGCTAAGGTGACAAGATTTCTGAAATGAAAAACAGGGACATTTGTGGTTTGGCCGTCCATATATCAACAAAATTCATTATCTGGTTATTTTTTCTGAAATGGAAAAAAACAGACGTATTTATTTTTTGCCCATTATCATGGTAAATGTTGTACTGTAGCCTAGCAAAAGATTGGGCCTAATGGTTTACTATGATGTGTTTTAAGCTTTGGTAGACCAGTCAAAAACAGTAGGCTAATCAACTAGGAAATCGTTCTATCTTGTATTGATAGCCTATTGTTTATGACCGGTCGTGCCTGCATATACTATAAAGTCGATAGATAGACCCCTGGGTAGGTCCAGTCACAACCATCTCGAAATTACTATTTATGAGCAAGATGGAACCTTTGCCATTTTAAAATCTATTAAAAAACATTTTTAATCCTATTTTTTTAAAACTATGACATTTCCAGGGACAGCTCCATTCGCTTTTTTTGGTGGCCTTTCCCCGGAAAACAGGGACGTCTGGTCACACTACCTACCATATTTTTAATGACAGCACATGCATATTGGAGCATCTTGCAATGAGTAGGCGGAGAGATGGATGGTAAAATGGTTCCTCTACTGGTAGGGCAGGGAGATGGTAGGTAGGAGGGTTTCCTCTACTGGGAGGCAGGGAGATGGAGGGTAGGAGGGTTTCCTCTACTGGGAGGCAGGAAGATGGCGGGTAGGAGGGTTTCCTCTACTGGTAGGCAGGGAGATGGCGGGTAGGAGGGTTTCCTCTACTGGTAGGCAGGAAGATGGCGGGTAGGAGGGTTTCCTCTACTGGGAGGCAGGGAGATGGAGGGTTCCTCTACTCGTAGGCAGGGAGATGGAGGGTTCCTCTACTAGTTTGATTTGATTTGATTTGAAAGTGACCATGTGCAATTAAAAACATAAATGTAAACATTTGATGCATTGCACCAGAGTTAGCCTTAGGCTAATTTGCATCTGCAGTCCCCAGGTACAAATAAATCAGTGGCGTAACTATCGACGGTGCAACCGGTGCATTGCACCGGGGCCCAGACGGCAGCGGGGGGGCCCATGAAGGAAGAAAAAAACAAAAACAATCCCCCCCCCCCCCCGTCAACAATCGCGCAGCACCCCCCCCCCCCCCCGGTCAACAATCGCGGGGGGCACAAAAAAAAAATGAAATAAATACAGCACAGATAAAAACATCAAGCATTATTCAAGGATATAACATATCAAACATTATTCAGGGATATGCAATATATATCAATAGATCACACATGAAGTGCCCCTCACAGGCACACACACACACACACACTATGATCAGAGGGTGTGGCAGCATGCACAGCATACAGCACTACACCCACACACATACACACCTTCTCAGCCCCATGGGGAGGTGAAAGTGACTGAAAAAACTAATGTTGGTCACTAGCAAGTTAGTGGGTGCATTGTTGTGAGAGTTTTAAGTGTTTTTTTATATTAGCTTTAAAGGCGCCAAGCAAGTCACAATTTCTTATGCTATCTGGAATTGTGTTCCATTGTGTGACAGCCTTAACAGAGAAGGCTGCCTGTCCAAATGCTGAATAGCGAAAGGGTACAGTGCAGCTATGTACAGAAGCTATTCTAGTGGACCTTACAGAGCCACGGTAACAGACAAACTCGCTCAAACAGGTGGGGGGCCAAGCTTTTTAGGATTTTGTAAACTGTACATAGATTTGAAAATATTCTAAAGTTTTCAAAAGTTAGTAGATTGTGCTTATGTAGTATGTCACAGTGGTGGTACCTAAGTGGCCTTTTGTCAAAGATTTTCAGGGCCTGTTTGTACAGGGATTCTAAAGGCCTAATTGTTGTTTGACTAGCCTGCCCCCAGCAGGTGATACAGTAAGAGATATGTGAGAAAATAAGAGCATGTAGAAATATCTTAGCAGCCTCTGTTGATAGAGAGGATCTGATCTGTCTAAAGTTTGCCAAGTTGTATTTAATAGTTTTTGTCATCTTCTTGATGTGTTTTTTGAAGCTCAGATTTGAGTCGAGCAGCACACCAAGATATTTGAATTCAGTGACAGTCTCAATCTGTTCACCTTGATGCAGATGTTTACATCTGGGATGTTCAGCTTGGTTTTGGAGAAAAACATGCCTTTTGTTTTGCCTACATTCAAGGTAAGACAGGATTGGTCTAGCCACTTAGCCACTCCAACCAGGGCATTGGTTAGTTTAGTTGCAGCTTGTTGAGCTGATTTTGCATGTGTGTATAGGACAGTGTCATCAGCGTAGAGTTGTACCTCTACGTCATGACAATGCTGTGGGAGGTCGTTAATGTACAGACTAAAGTGTAGTGGGCCTAACACAGATCCTTGAGGTACACCCATTGTGCAACTCAGGTAGTTGGAGCACGCATCTTTGATTTTCACACACTGCCTTCTATTGGATAGGTATGACGATATCCATGCGAGTGTGTTGGACGAAAGGTTGAAGTTGGAGAGATTAGATATAAGAACACTATGGTTAACTGTGTCAAAGGCTTTACTTAAGTCTAAGAACACAGCTCCAACAACTCCACCTTTGTCAAGACCAGTGTTGTGCTAGTTACTGAAAAATGGTAACTAGTTACAGTTACTAGTTACTTTGTAAAAAAGTAACTCAGTTAGTAACTCAGTTACTTAAACCAAAAAGTAATGCGTTACTGAGAAAGTAACTTTTTAGTTACTGTAAAACGTTCTTCCAATGCTCCCATTAAATAAAGGTTGATTGATTGAGTTCCCCTCTCACCGTCATTTCAGTTCTGTACTGATGCTGAATAATACAAACTGTTGATTAAAACAACCGTTTCAATTCATTTGCATCCACATCACTGAATCTAATCATCCAAGCAATATGATCCGTTGTGCACCAACACAAACCTTGACACAAACACCAAAGTATTGCACCAAAGGGGGGGGGGGGGCGCGCCTCAGACCTACGGCTGACGGGGGGGGTGCGCGCAATAGTAACACACCGCGGACCTACGACGGGCGGGGGGGGGGGGGTGCGCGCGCGATCGTAACACACCACGGACCTATGACCGGCGGGGTTGTCTCAAAAAGGAGGACAAATACGCGTCCGGCTTGATGCTGCGCCGGACGCCAGACAGGACATTGTTGTTAAAAACAAAAAGACGGACGATGGTAAAGAGAGAAAAGGCCGGTACAACGAAGGAGGTTTTACCTATGTGTCTGGATTTATTTAGGAATTTAGTAGGATTACAAAGTACACCAGTGTGAGTGGCACTTAGCCGTTTGGTACCAAAAGTTCAAAAGAGAACTGAGACACCTCTGCACAGAGCCTGTCTCCGGGAAAGCGCGTGGGGGGGGGACAGGGCCTTCTTCTTATAGACAGGAGTCCACCCAGCCAGATTCAAGCCCCCCTCCCCCGGCTGGTTTCTGTCACGAGATGTATGTTCCCCATTGGGCCGTCCAGAGAGTGGCCGTGGGAGCAGTTCCTTATGGCGAGGGTGCCGTTATCTCAAGGGCCGTCATGTTTCAGTTCTGGGTTTTTCGGGGTGATACAGAGTTCAGTGCCAGTCTGGCCTCGGTCCTGGTTATCCAGGGTGAGGTATAGGTCAGCGACAGTTCTCAGTTCATTGTTTAGCTTTCGGATCCATAGTCTGACAGTTAGTTTGTACACATTGTGTGCACAGTTTAGGTTGGCAACCAACAGCCTTTCAGGGGTCAGGGGTCAATCAGCAATAAACATATGTTTACTTTGGGAGTACAGTCTGGGTTATCAAAACAGCAGAGTACAGTCAGGGTCATCAGCACAACAACCTGTCAGGGGGTCAATTTTTCAACAACAACATTGAAAAACCGCTTTGCTCTCAAGTTGAAAATAGTGTGAGTATTTCCACGAGTAGAAACTCATGCCATGCCCTGACCTGTCCAGTCCTCTTCATGGCGCGTGTTTGATTGCGTGTGTGACGCTAGAGGTGCTTCGTTTTTCAATTCAATTAAACTTTATTGATCGGGAACTGTGTGCCGTTGTAAAACCTCACCAAAAGGAACGGAGTAACGCAGCGTTTGGTAACGGGAACGGAGTTACTGAATTTTAAAAAACAACGCGTTACGTAACGCGTTACTGAAAAAAGTAACGGCGTTACTAATAACGCGTTACTACCCAACACTGGTCAAGACCAGATCTGATTTGCTCTGTTAAGTGTAGGATGGCTGTTTCTGTAGAGTGATGTTTTCTGAATCCAAACTGTGCTGAATTTAGACCAGGGTTGCAGCTGTTAATGTGGTCTGTAAGTTGGTTTATGACCACTTTTTCAGCAACCTTGGAGATTACTGGTAATATGTTTATGGGTCTGTAGTTACTGACTACATGGCGGTCACCAGATTTGAAGATGGGAGTTACAATGGCATGTTTCCAGTCTGTAGTAAAGAAACTGTGGGTAATGGAGAGGTTTACTAAATGGGCAATAGGGGGGATTAGAGTAGCTGAGTATTTTTTAATAAACTGTGTCCTGATGGGAAGCATCTTTGCTTTTCTTAGGGAGCAAATCACTTTCTTTACTTCCTCTTCAGTGACTGATTAGGTCAAAACCCTCTCCTACAACATTAAAGTTAATACATTTTTCCCTAGGTTTAAAGGGATAGTTCGGGTTTTAAGACACGAAGTTGTATGGGTTCCCTGTCAGCAACGTTGTGCATCAGCACTGACTTACCCCCCGACAGCGTCCTGAGAGGGGGGATCCAGCCGGTTTTTGATGCTGAAGAAAGTAGTCCGGCAAGTTGCTGGGGTCACGAAAGTAAAGTGTTTTTCTTCTCAAAACCATATGCGTTCAAAAGAGTGACATATTTGCACCACAAAAACGTTGTCCAGGAAAAATTAAAACCTCGTTATCACTTGGCACTATTTTTCTCGATTCCTACCACTGCGCGCTACTGACAGCTGAAGGCTGCGCAGGCGTTTCACTGTCTTTCGCGTGCTGGAAAGTTAAGGAAAACATGTCCGACTACGACAGCGACAATGAAGACATTAATTACACTGCCGTGCCGAGGGGGTATCTTTACGAACCCGAGTATACCGATGCCGAAATTCGTCAGATGGAACTAGAACGGGCAGAGAGAGAGGAGAGAGCCAGGGAAGAGGCACAAGATGAAGCTGGAGCCACAGCTGGAGTCGCGAGAGACAGGGTTGACCGACAAATGGTGGTGCACTTGTTCGAAGTGTCAACTAATGCCTACAGAGTGGAGAGCTACTGCTGCCACGAATGGGATCTCATCATGCCACAGATGCAAAACCTGTCAATTGATGAGGAGGCCAGTGCGCCAGTCTCTGTCTGCATCACCAACCACGAAGACTTTCCTGCAATACTGAACGCTGGTGTCCTGCAGATTTTTTTCAACATCCCGAAACCTAACTGGAGAAGGAATCCCAGGCCAGCTGGACCTGATGGGCTGTTGTCTTCAGAGTAAGTGCTGACTCCTATCTTATGTGTTTTACAGGTATTTTGGTAGTTGAATTGTATAACCTTATACTACTGCACAAAGATTAATTATGCAATTACTTATTGGGGCATACTGTATTTATTAGTATGAGTGCAGGTAGTAGCTTACTACAGTACACCAAAAAGGTTTACACATTAGCCAATGAATAATAATGATGAAATAATGACAAAGTTGTGTTTCTTATATCAAGTAATGCACCAACGTATGTTGTGTTGTTTGCCATTGCAGGCAGTACAGGCTGGTTGCCTATCGGATCGTGATAGAATGGGCCCTGAAAGGAGAGAAACTCGGTCCAGGCAACAGGAGAGTTCTTCCCTCGAGTGTGGTGGACCTAATAAGAGGAACATATCCATCACCAAATGGCAATATGCAGGGTTCAAAGAGTCAGAGGATGCACTGGCATTTTTTTAGATGTTCAAAACAGAAAAGTTTAATTGTACATTTGTACAGTTTGTTACATTGACCATTGTATGCAAAATAGTTTTGAATAATATATTGTATTACAAGAACACTAACAGAAATAGACGATCACAAAACATTTTGTGTCAGTCCTGTGTAATAAACCTACGTTCACTAAGACATCAGATGTGATGGTTCTTTTTAAACATACACAGAGTTATAGAAAAAGCCTGGCCTGAAAAATCTTTTTGGTAAAAGGTAAGGGACCACAAATAAGGCTTTCTCAATCACAAACATTTATCACCAGCATGTTATTTAGGAAAACGTGATGCATGTTGTTTAACCAAGTCATCCTTGTTTGGCTTTGGAGTGGGAGCAATGTTGGCTGGTATGCTGACTGGAGGATGGATGTGGAACGTTTTATCTCCAAGCCTGACATTCTTGTCAAGCCGCCGTTGAATGACCTGTTGCACCAAGTCTTTCCTGAAATCCTGAGTTGTTGGCTCGTACAGCTTCCTTACGATCCACTGGTTTGATTGCCTGGAGTGAACAACGTTGTATTTCTCTTGTCCTGAGAATGAGTAGAGTGAGGGGACACAAGAATGATGAGGGTGGTACATGTGCATTATTTTGTTATGAAAATAAATTAACTGTGTGGCCTGTCAGTTTAGGACTGACAAGATAAATAAAAAGTAATTACTCTAAAATACAAAGACAAAACACTGAGATGAAAGTCATCCATCTGAAAATGTCAAAATTCAGCATGGAAAAAATATTTGTTTACTGCATTGATAAAACTGGTTTTTATCACTTTCAAAAGGTATACATATTTGTGTCTTTCATACTTACCAGACTGAGTATGATCATGCTGACGGCCAACATTGTGGTTGTGGTCAATTACACTGAGCTGTAGTCTTGCCTGCATGGTGACATATGTGAAGTGCCGCCCTCTTCTCTGCACTATACTTCAGCATGGAGCTGTGGAACACTTCAAGGTTCCCTGAAAAAAGGAAAAAAAAAAGACTTTATTTAGACATTTTCCGCTTTACACACATACAAAAAACCTTGAAATTACTGCCATTAATCACTATTTCATTTTTAACAGTTTTACTTGTACATTTGAAAAATTGGTTAGTTCAAAGGACAGGTGAAGCATTACATTATCCATTATTCCCTAAGAGGTGTTCTGATTTTGTTTAGGAGAAGAATGTGATCAAAATAGCCTATCCAAAACTTACCTGTGTGTTTGAACAAAGTCATGTTAGTTAGGTCTCTCAAGAGGTTTTTATCGAGCACAACAGCCTTCAGAGCGTTCCAAGCAGGACTCCCCTTCTTCAGCCATTTCTTCCTTATTTGTTGATCATCACCGATGTCATCGTGGTTACATTTGTACTCCTGCCCATCTTCTTCCCAGCGGTGGATACCACATACATGATGCAGGATAGAGGTCCACATGCGTTTCAACCCCTATTTTTAGGAAATTTACACACTGCTTAGCAAATGTCACAATTGCATTTACTGTAGATCATCCATCAGCTACTAAGGACCAACCCAGATGCAAGAGATAATAATCATAGAAAATATATACTGAGTTATATGTTTTTACAAGTACAAGAATATGGTAAAATAGTCATAAATACAAAATAAAGTGAACTACAAATAAACACAAACAAACAGCCTAATAATAAACATAACTAACATTGCTATTAAACAGCTGGGCAATTTCATGCATGGCAAGCAGCAGTTACGAATTAAAGATTTAATAGATGGTGTGCTTTGAATAATGTGTTATGTATAGTCAGACTATTCCATGAGCATCACCTTCTCATCTCCAGCACAACCGCTGCACGACCACCACAAGTGATTGGCCATAGACTTGATCCATGGCTGCAGGTCCCGGTTTTCTTTCTTCCTCGCTGCTGCAGTTGCCTTCTTCTTTACACCTATATAATATACTGTATAAAGATAACAATGAAAAATTAAACCCTGATCCCCTGACCTAGTCTTGCCAAAGGTCATATAAAATAACAGTAAAGTCTGAATTCTACAACTGCTTTACTGATTTCAGTTTTTATATGCAAAAGTTCCAACTGTGAAGATTACAAATAATAACACAGTGTATAGGGTGTAAGTAATACTACCTTTTGCAACATGCATGGATCAAATTGATGTCTGAGGTCAGGGTAGGACTCCCTTATGATCTTTCGTATTGATGGAGCCCGGTCAGTGGTGACAACATCAACACTAACTCCAGAGTCGAGCAGACGATCCAGGCCCCTCCGGAAACCAACAGCCTCCATTGCTGGTGAACTGGTAGCCTCCGATACCTGTGTTGTTTATTGTAGCAGAAAACAAGAAAACACATGCAGGGAGGTCCATAAAAGCAGAACATAGTGACAAAATACACTCAGTAAACTAGCCTGGCCATAGCCTTCCTACGCAATTCTGCTCGATTCTCATCTCTCTTCATAGCCCTGTCTGGGTCTTCTTTCGACTTTCAGCAAGAAACTGTTCTCAATACGTGAAAGTAGTATGACATTAGTTAGAACGAGGGGCTGGTCAAGACCAGGCTACTCATAATTTACTTGACAATATTGTTTACATTTTACCTGAATTAGATCTGACATTATTATCTTCTTTGTTGCATCATCCATAAAGCTGTAACAGGTGTACTTGGCACTGTAACCGGGTGAATCAGATCTGTAGAAACAAGGAAGTTAATTGTGTGGTGCTGGCAATTATTTAACTGAATTATAATATAATAGCACAGCCAAGTGTAGAAACTGTAAGATTCATAACAGATATATCTACCTTGCATCACCACCAACATCTGTGTTTCCACCTGCAGATGCTGTTTCCTGGAGTTCAGATAAATTTATTTCTTGCATGTCAGTGTAGGCCTTTTGAATAACTGGTATCAGGTAGTTGATTGAAGTGAATAATATGTTGTCTTCTTGGCAGCTGTAAATTCAGAAGGTCCGCCCACTCTGCGATTTCAGTTTCTGTAGCTCCGGTGAAAAATAATGGCTGCCGAAGAAACTAGATTATTTTCAGGCATTCCACGGACCTCAGGACAGGATCTCCACACTCCCCGAATGGTGATTGAGACATGTCCATTTTATTTCAATCATTGATCCACTTCTGGTGATGTTCTTGGTAGCAATGGCTACACCACATGTGTGACAATTTGCAAACAGTTCCATAAGGGCCGACTCGTGACTATCCACTTCCTCTCAGACCAGTGACCTCTCTGTTCTCCTCCTGCATTGCTCATGTCTGAGGAAGATGATCTTGTGGATGTACATTCACTACTCAGTGGAAGAAAAGTGCTGTCATCTCTTTCACAAGGTGCCTCTATGGAACTCATGCTTGTATCCAGTGTCTTTGATGCAACTGCTAGGCTCGGGTTCCCTGGCTTTGAATGAGGAAAAATAAGACAGTAAAGTGTAATTGAAAGTAAAGTGACTGGCTGGCTGCATTTATGTGGATCACATTTATGGTATGCAATGAGCCTCATCCTCATATTTTAATCTTGTGAAATTGTTAGTTGTTCATTCTGAAAAAAAATTATGCAAAACAATATGGGAATTTGTGCTCACCTGTGACTGTGTCCAGGTAGGAGGGTAGGGCCAAGTATGTACCAGATGTTGATGGCTTTTGTTCTAGGAATTACTTCTGCTGGGCTGCTGAGAACCACTTTCAAGTGTTCATGATCAACTCTGGACTTCAGAGGGGTTGAAGATAAAGGGAGTCCAGAAAAAGCTTGGTCCACTTCTTCAGGGTCTGAATGACTGGCCTCAAATTGTGCGGTTGCAACCATTGCAACAGGAGTACATACCTTTGACAACATAACATCAAATTATATCATACATTTTACTTTCTCACATACAGTAGCAACTGTGAGACATGTTTTCTGTACAATTATTCCACTTATACTTTTCTTTTCCTTTTATAGTAGACTATGAATACATCCACTTCTTTTTGACAAGTCAAAATATTTTTTTCCATAAACATGGGCTAACGTTCTTCATGTCATGTTTTGACTGATATCCAAATGACAATGGCCAACTCTGTTATTGACAAACTCGTATAGGCTACGGCTAACATAGCCTATACTCTTGACTGGAAGCATGGACTACTGGAGTCATAGAAACATGGAATCTTCCACACGTCCACGTAGTTGTTGATTATAATGATAATAATAACACTGTTTCCTGAAGCTTCAATGATATTGAGTGATTTGCTGCAGCAGCACATATATTACTAGCTGATTCTGCTAGCCTGCTAACTTGTAAACATGGATAACACTTTGTTCTTACCTGAGGTGCAGGGACAGCAGCGCTCTTCAAAAACACGTTTCTTCCTCTGTCCTGGGCATGAAGGAACGTAATCGTCTTCACAGAAGTGCGCACTGCAAACACGAAGCTTTTTTATCTTGGCTAATTTGGTTTCCACATTCAAGCCTATTGCAAGAAGCCAAAGTTGCCTCAGAGCAATGTCTGTAACAGGCAAACGGTGAAAAGTGTGCGGAGATTCAGCTAAAATCTTCTGTTGTTACAGCCCTGGAAAGTCACAAGTACGGACCATTTTTTATAAATTTTTTAGCTATATAGCTTCTTACTTAGTATTTTATACTTGTACTTATCTTACTCTGACTCTCAAGTTAGCTCTCTCGCGTTGCTGTGGTTGACGATCTTAGCACGCAAATACTGCCATACAACTTAAAAAAAAGTGTTGGATTCCTGCGCAGCCTTCAGCTGTCAGTAGCGGCGCAGTGGTAGGAATCGAGAAAAAATAGTGCCAAGTGATAACTTTTCCTGGACAACGTTTTTGTGGTGCAAATATGTCACTCTTTTGAACGCTTATGGTTCTTGAGAAGAAATACACTTTACTTTCGAGACCCCAGCAACTTGCCGGACTACTTTCTTCAGCATCAAAAACCGGCTGGATCCCCCCTCTCAGGACGCTGTCAGGGGGTAAGTCAGTGCTGATGCACAACGTTGTGACAGGGAACCCATACAACCTTCGTGTCTTAAAACCCGAAACTATCCCTTTAAAATGATTTCCTAATTCCTGAACAGACTCAAAAAAAAAGAATTAAAAGTGGAGGCAATTTTTGCATCGTTGTCTATTGTCATGCTCTGAACTGTGAGCTGGATATCCCAGTATGATGTTGAGCTCTCCCTAATAAACTGTTGATATTTTTTCCAAATTTCACTGCTGTTACCTTTAGCATCGTTCATAAGTTGGAGAACAAAAGTGTGACTTGGCTTATCTTAGTTCATTAATCACTTTGTTCCTCAAGCCTTTGTAAACCAAATGTCTGTGTCTCTTTTGGTCTTAATGGCCTTTTTTAAAGCAGCATCTCTACTCTTCATCAGTTGCCATAGATTGAGTTTATCTCTGACAGCATTGATCTTTGATGTAAAACTGAAAACTATGCTCCAGATTTTCAGAGGACAGA